>CAODLS011242333.1:0-10790 GCA_948243855.1 Flueggea neowawraea
AAATAAAATCTGAGTCCAACAAGTGAAGTACATTTTGAACCGCTTATGTTAAGAGCAAATTGGACTCCGATGTCAAGCATACCCACTTAGATCAAGCAACTCTAGTTTTGAATAGCTTGAAGCAATGGCAGCGACAGATGCGTCAGTGATCTCAGTTCCACGAACAAGTGAAAGCATCCGCAGTCCCCTAAAATCATTGAGCGAGAGATCAATCAATATCAAATTCAAGTACCAATGCTCAGGTTGTCCAAAATTTGATTTTGAGATGAATATGCAGAGTGCATGAAAGCACACAAAATTAAATGAGGTGAACAATGTTCCAAAAACTACAGTGCTAAATTTCAAATAGGATTCAGAGATCATAAATAACTAGAATAAGCAAAACAATGTGCTTGCTGGACAAACCTTAAATTTGCAGCAGTAAGAGCCAGCACAACAGTATGAGAAAGCTGAAGTGATGCAATGTGCACATTCTGCAACCTAAGGGAACTTCTTCCCAGAGCATCAACCATGGAAATAAGATCACTGCAATCATTTTCTTGGCGAGAAAAATCCAGGGAAATCTCTTTCAAACAGGGACAGTTAAACACCTGAAGAAAAATAAGACATGAACAAGTAACAAAAAATCAACTTAAATGCCCCTGTTCCAGTTCTCAAACATCAAAGAATCGCTATGTTAAATATCACATTTCAATGCTGTTATATTCTATATGAGTTTCAACCCAGAGCAGCAGATGAAATAAGAGGAAAAGAATGAAATAGTTACCGTTTTGGATAGAGAATGAAGATCTGAAAGCCAAACAGTAGACAGACTTGATGAACAGAGGACAAGACCTCCTAAATTAGAGCATCCTTCCATCTTAAGGGTTGTAAGGCAACGTTTGTCGGCAACAAAACGACCTAATTCCTCACTGCATAAATAAATTAGATGTCATCAGATCATTTATAACACTGGAAAGATATCCACTTATTTCAGTTATGGCATAGCAGTTAGATATAGCAAACGGTGACAAAATGGATTATATGGAACAAAACTTATAATAGTTGAAGGGAAAAAAATTGGAACAGCTGAATCCTTTACTATGAGACAAGATCCCGAAAAGGAACACTCGATCTCCTTCCACAAACTTGCTCAATGAAGAAATGTAAATAGGACAGTAAATGACCGATCAATATTATTCCTTCCCAAAAACCAACATCAGTGTTATCTCCATTTTCAAAAACATTTTGAACATTGTTTACCTTGAATGATTAAAACATCATTGCCTTTAGTTGTTTCACTAACCAAATTAACCACTAATTAAGAACAAAAGACACTACAAATGAACAGATAAAACAGATCAGCCTGTGATTAATAGAAACAGGCAAGGAAACAATACCCAGTGATCCGATTCACTGCACTTTCAGAAGTATAAATCTCCATAGTCTCAAGATTGGGACAAGAGAATGCAATACAAGCTAACAATGTTGCATCCACATCACTGCAACACAAAAATAAAACATAAATAAATTGCAATATTGCGAATCGAATGTTACCCTCTAACGAATTTGTTACCAGAAGCCGATCTGAGTATCACTAGAACAAAGTCCATTAATTAGTCTGATAAAATTGTTTATCGATCGAAACCCAAATTATTTACATGTACTTTTTAAAACACTAGATCTGATAAATTAAGTTCTAACCTTTCCATCCTAAGACTCAATCGAACAAGCCCAGGACACTTCTGCAACACAGATCCAACAAACCCTAACTGAGCCCTGACTGGAACCCTAAGTCTCAACTCCTCCGCCGCCTTCCACAACCTTCTCACCGTCTCCCTCCACTTTGTACACACCATCGCCGCCGCCATCAACCCCGACGGCGGCAACCTTCTTAGAACCTCCCACATACAGATCGTCGGAAACCCTCCAACCAGATCCGACTCCGCCTCGTAAGCCTCCGGCTCGTCGCACCGCATGTCTATATCATCAAACGACAGCGCTCGGAGGAGGAGGGAGTGCAGATGGCGGGGAGGCGGCGGAGGGCGAGAAGCTGCGGAGGAGGAGGAGTCGGCGGGAGTGGAGACGGCGGAAGAGGGAAGTATGTGGCAGGTGTGGCCTTTCTTTGGGAGGCCGCAGCGGCCGCAGTTGTAGTTGCCGCGGTGCTTCTTGACGGACATTGTGGGGTTGTGAAAGTCGAAGTCGCAGGCGGCGGAGCCGCCGCTGGGGGTGGAAGGGGAGATGTGGGGCTGGTTCTTCATTTTTGTGTGTGAGAGATGGAGAGCGCGAAGAGGAAGACAGGAGGGAGTGATAAAGAGAAGTGAAGTGGCGCGGGAGACTGGTGGTGACTTCGCGCCATGGCTTTCGAAGAAAAGAAATTACAATAATTGGAGGAGCGTTGGGGTATTGCGTACGCCTGGCCTTTGTACGCCTTATTATTTGTCATCCGACCGAGAGCGATGGTGATACGGGAGCGTGGCGGATTTCTGGGCTGGCTAGGGTGATAATGACGGTATTAGCCTGGTCTGTTTTGTTTTATTGTGGCAATTTATAGAAGGTTGTGTTGCTTTCAGTAACAGAATCTGTCACAGTTTGAATTTCGTTGGCCAAGTAATTAATACGTGTTAAAACATTTTGATATTTATTTTTGCCTTTGCTAATTAAGACTTTGGGCCAATATATAAGGTAAGGTTTACGTATGATATGTCGATATTATTATTTGTACTCGTAGCTTATATTCGTTACTCATTTCATATTTGTGCTTACTCATAGAATACTCACTTATCGCAGAATATGTGTTTACTCGTTGTATTTAACATAAAATATAATAATAGGCCAATAATTTTAAGATATAACATAAAAAGATTACACGAAACTGATTATCTCATTGTGTCAATCATTTACTTATATTTTCAACTTTTTACCAAAGTAAATTTTATGTAATACGAATAAGATTGTTATTATAGTGAATATCATCACTACTCTGAAGTATTACAATTTTAAATTGACATAATGTTTATACTAGATAATAATTATTATTATGTTTCCGAATTTGATGACACGTTATCACTTGATGCCCATAAAAATATCAAATGATCTTATTTGTTTTAATTAATTTACTTTGAGAAAAAGTTGAAAATATAAGTAAATGATTGATGCAATAGTAGATTAAACGCAATAGTTTATAAACCGTGTTTCTATTAGATTATTTATGCTTAAAAAATATTCCGATGTGAATTTTCGTTTTTTGTATTATATTTTTTACCTTTAATATTCATTGTTATATTATGTATTTTTTTATGTAAAATCTTAAAATAATTGGTAAATTGTTATTTTTTATGTTAACTAAATATATTGATGAAATTCCAGTTCAATATATATATATATATATGAAACAAGTAAACGGATACTTTACGAGTAAGCGAGTATCCTATTGTTAGGGTATGAGTAATGATTTTTGTTACCCGTATGAGTACAGGTACAAGTGAGAATATTGACATAACCTACCTGATTCCATTCTTAACGTAACGTTGGCTATGACAAAAGATATATCGTGGCAAATATATTTCAACATGGGACAAGGATTGTCCTTAGCTCTTGTTGATAGTCATTACAAAATAAACAACTATCAGAAATTTTATGTTTTAAAATTTAAAAGGCAACTTAATGTCTAATGGTGTCAACACCATTCGAGGTACGTCTATAAACTCGATATCCAATATTGCATCCATATATAATTCTTGCTTCAATGACATGTTCGTCAAGATGCATGACTATTAAAGAGGTGCCATTTTAAGTATTAACTTGTGTTTGGTATGCTAGAAGTATTGACGTTGTTAAAGAATTTAGGAGTGTAGATATCTTTGAGGCTATTAGAATCATCATCAAAAGGGTTTAGGGTTTACACACTATAAAGGCTTAAATAATGAACCTCTTCACCTGACCATCTATCCAAGATCTATTTGTTGACTTGATCAATAATATCATGCGTGAGCAAGTATGGCACATTCATTCAAACAATTAGCATCACCTGAAATTATCAAATAAGTTTGGGTATGTACTGTCGATGTAATACTCCGTCGAATTCTGATAAGACTCTCTGTAGCTTTTCGTTCAATCTTGATTTGATCCATTCAGTTCGATCCGATCCTTTGGTGTTTAAGGTGTTGATTAAGTGTTTGAAGGTGGCTAATGATGATATTTTTGTAAGTTTAGATGTTATTAAGCCCCGAGAATAACGAGTTACTCGAGTAAAATACTTTGTATTACTCTCGTTGAAATGACTCGCCGATAACTCGAGTTATATAATGGATAGATAACTCGAGTTAGAGAAATCTATAACTCGAGTTATATGATAGTTAGATAACTCGAGTTAGAGAATATGTAACTCGAGTTATATGACAGTTGGATAACTCGAGTTCACCTTTGTGTAACTCGAGTAAGCCATGCTTCAAGAGTCAATTCTGCACAAGTTTAACTCGAATTAGAGGACTTGTAACTCGAGTTAGTCATGCAAATTCGTGAACACAACACCATCTCATATATCTTCTTTCCTTCCTTTTGATGTTTAAATTTGAAATTTGGTTCAAGAACGAAAAGGCTCCTAGGTTCAGATTCTTGATGTTTCTGTCAAAATGAGGGTTAGGGGACGTTAGATATTGACTGTTTGAAGTTAGAAACATAAGAATCAAGCTTGAAATTCGAAGATTTGGGCAGTTTTTGGGTTAGGTTAGGGTTTGGTTGATTTGTGTAGATTTGTGTTGTTTTTTAGTAGCTTTGATGAAACAAATTGTAGATTTTTGTTTCGGAGGTTAATTAGAGTCAATATAAGTGCTTTGGAACCATTTCTATCAGTAGAATTGAGAGTAAGGTGATTTTGGGCGATTTTCTACCGAAAGGAATAAATCTGATATTTTGCATATTTTGGATCATATTTGTAATTTTGGAATGTTATCGTCAAATTTGTAAATTTAGAGAATTTAAGAATTTGTTTGCAAATTCTGACTAGTTAGATGACTAATCTATAATTTTTAAAAGTTTAGGGATTGATTTGAAACTTTTCAAAAGTTTGGAAACTAAAGTGTAATTTTATAAAAGTTTAGGGACCAAAAAGTTTTTTACGTAGATTCCGATTCTAAAGGCGAGAGCGATAGATCTTTGATTGAAACAAGTTTTTCGGCGTCGCGTAAGGGTTTGCATCTTCATTTTCATTTCATATACTTTTGATACTGCCAGACATATACTTTGATTGAAAGTATATTTTTATTTCATATACTTTCATTTCTTCAGTACACATTCTGATTCTATTTGATATGATTTGTCTATTTCAGCTTCTTGTACCTGTCAGTGTGACCAACCAGACACCAGTGGTGCTTGAGTGGACTTTCAGCTTGTCTATCCAAGTGAGTGGGATGACTTCTTTAGGCACATAGACTGTGTCTTCTAAAACTATATGTCATTGGTGTGACGTGGCTTAGTAAATAATACAGACTAATAAAGGATCAGGTAAATCCTAAAATTTGATTATGTGAAATAAAGAATAAGATAATCAGTACAATATCAGTATAATATTAATATTAGTATCAATATCTTTATCAAAATAATTAATTTATTTGCATGATTGACTGCTTAATAAATTATTTATATATATATATATAATTTGTTGACTCGGGACACATATACTATAAGGGTAAGTGTAACTTTTGATATACCAATGCGAAGGCCTAGTTACCAGAGTTGGTGGTAACCCGTGTACCTAGCTAACTCACGTGGTCAATATATGGTGGTGTAGTCCCCATCTATTTATCAGTTTTCAGATTTTATTAGATCAGATCAGTCGGTCCGCGTCTTTTAGTCAGTCAGGTTATATATATATGTATGTATAAGATTTGCATGATTGCATGTTGTCTGTTGAGATTGCAAACATTATGTTTTCAAGAGCTATATATATGTATGAGTGTATATTTTATTATAAGTATATATTGTGTGCGGTCTTTTCGAAAATGTTTTCAAATCAGTTTATGTGAGGTTTCAGAGGCATTCAAGAGTTGATATCCCTCTTGAGTTTTACTCACCCCAACCACCTTTCAGAACTCTTTTTGGACATCCAATAACCATACGACACCTCGATCTCATTGAGACACCTTTGATATGAGTGAATGCGCTTTTGTCCAGGCTCCATGTTTTGTATTAGAGCTTCACACTGAGTTGCTAGTGGGTTCATAGGTTACATTTTGTATTTTAGATTACCCTGATTTACTATTATGTTAATTTGATATTATTATTATTATTATATGTTTTTCATATATTTAAATTATGATTCATAAATGTTAAATGGATGACTTAATAAATGTTTAAAATGTATGAAATGCGTAGAAATCTGATTCTCTAAAGCTTGTACAAGATGGGTCGAGCTTCTGGTTCAGTTCGTCTTTTACGCTGGTCATAGTCCGAAAACAGGTTGTGACATTTGCAAATCTGGTTTTTGTTGTATTGTTTGATGCAGATCTAGTTTCTTTGTTTATTCAGTTCTCCATTGCTGATAGTTGGGAATAGGCTTGCATCCGGTTTAGGAATCGGTGGTTCAGGATTGTTAAAAGGAGGAACTGGAACCAACCGTGGTTCTCAGGGTTTGGTCCGGTTCCAGGTTAGACCGATTCAACCGCCGATTCAATTCCCTTTTTTTTTTTGAAAATTTTATATTTACCTGCTATTTAATCCCAGTCAATTTTTTTTTTCCGATTTGTACACTTTTTATATTCAATAATTAATTATATTATCAATAATACATTGTATTCCAAAGATTTTTTTAATAATTTCCAAACAAATTAACTATTCTAGTAGTAATTACATCACACAATTTTAAATAAAATAAAAAAAAACTCATTAAATTTTATTAGATGCTCTCAATTGTGGCAGAGAAATAATGTGATTACAATACTGAATTTAATTATACAATACAACAATTAACAATATATGATAAATTAAAAACAAGTAAAAAAAAAAACTAAACTAACTCTCGTCGTTGTAGTCGAAAGTGTTTGTTGTGGAAGCGTCATCAAAGAACTCCTCACTTTCAGATGATGATGAATTGAGTTTGTCTTGAGTCCTTTGAAACGCCCTCAAACAATCATCAACACAAACTTGGACTTTCAACGCCTCGGGAGCCAATCTCGATCTAATAGAATATAAAATGTTGTCTCAACTACTAAAAGTTTGCTCAACCGCTACGATAGATGCAGGAGCGGCTAGTACTTGGAGTGCAACCTTTGAAACGGTAGGAAATATCATCTTGTATTGCTTCCAAAAATCTAAAATCTAAAAATCACCACCAACCTAAAAAACAGTGGCTAGATAAACTTCAAACTCGTTATGAGATCTTCAAGCACTCCATGGTTTCTTCTGCCTATCTTTTATCAATTTGGATCCCACGAACAATGATGAGGAGGAGGTAGAGATAGACAGAAGTGAGGACGAACCAAATCCCTCATTTAGACAAGAAATAGAAAATGATTCTAATAATTCATTTATTAAAGTCTAACTCTGGTAACAATTTGTAAAACATCAATATCATCTTCATTTTATATTCCTAGCAATGAATAATAAGTTTCCAAAATATCTTTCAAAAAATCAAATTTGTTGTTAAATCCAGGATAAAAAATAAATGCAACAAGATAAATATCAGAAATAAATTAAAAATAATTTAATCATTTCAATTTCATTTGAAGGACGAAATATTGAATTTTTCCAATTTTTTTGCCATCGTTAAATGCACCAGCTATGTATGCTTGTTCTAAAAACTCATGCGATGTGGGTTTATAAATATGACTAAAAATATTAGTAGCACCATTAAAACATTGTAAAATTTGCATAATTTTTTTCACAAATATTCCAAGTAGTAGGTAAAAGATTACTACTTGGAATATATTGAGAGAAAAAAGAACATAATAAATTTTTGTAATCAATATATTGAGAAAGTAATTTGAAAGTCGAGTTCCAATGGGTACAAACATCTTTTGCAAAACGTTTTGGTTGTTTACCATTTTGAATACAAAAATTCGTCCACTCTCGTTGGGTCTTAGGGCGAACCCACATAAAAGAAAGAATATCTTTCATTGTTTGAATATAAACACTCATTCCTTGTAAACCATCTTGAACACATAAATTTAAAATATGGCAAATACATCGTATATAAAAAAATCGTTCACCAAAATTCGGTTGTCAAATATTTTTTAGATCGTTAACACAAACATTATTAGCCGATGCATTATCAAATGAAATTGAAAAAAATTCTATTAACCAACGTATATTCTTCTAAAATGTCATGGATTAATCTACAAATATTTATTGAGGAATGAGATTCATCAATGCTAAAACTCTTTTTTGCAAAATAAAGTTCTTATCAATCCAATGACATGTAATGTTCATACATGAATGCGTCAAATTATGATCACTCCAAATATTAGAACAAATAGAAACATGTATATCATTTGTTTGAAAATAATTTATTAATTCCTTTTTTGGTTTTTATACAATTTAAGCAAATTTTTTCTAACTGTATTAATTGGTTTATAAGCCGGTTGAAAATGTTCTTTAACCCATTTATTAAATCCCTTTGAGAAAAACTAAATGATAAATGATCAACAACAATTATTTCGGCAAAAAAACATACTAGATTCATCATGATTATAACGAAATAAACTAGGTTGAGGAAGAAGAAGCAAA
Source organism: Flueggea neowawraea (assembly GCA_948243855.1). Classification (NCBI taxonomy): domain Eukaryota; kingdom Viridiplantae; phylum Streptophyta; class Magnoliopsida; order Malpighiales; family Phyllanthaceae; genus Flueggea; species Flueggea neowawraea. Next base: position 8,704 of record CAODLS011242333.1, read on the forward strand.
CTCGGTTAGTTGCGTTTGTCCCCTCACCATTCCAACTTTTTTCGGATGCTTGTTTATTATATGTCATTGAAATGTTCCATAATCCCCTCCATATTTGAACGAGTACTCATGTGGACAATAATTACAAAAAACTTTACATTTTTTTATCACAATTAGGAATTTTCTTAAAATGAATTTTAAAAATATCGGAACTAGAAACTCTTCTCCAGCTCCCCTCTCATCTCCTTGGGTGGAAATTAATTGACTTTGACTCTCTTGAGTTCCAATATTTTTAACTTCAACATTTTCACAACTTCTATTTCCACCAAAAATTTTCATTACTCCAAAACAAATATGCAAATATTAATTAAATGTAATGAATAACAAAATAACTAAATTAAACTATGGTAAAAAAGTAGAAGGAATTTAAAAAATCTAATTACAAAGAATAACTTTGAGAAATATAGAAAACGTAATTGCAATAATAAATATATAAATAATTAATAAGAGCAATTTAGAGCAAAATAAAATTTTGAGAGAGTGAGAATGTAGAAGAGATTGAGATTGAGAGAGAAGAAATTGTTAAATTGATAGGAATGAGGTGTGGGTATTTATAAAGTTGAAAAAAGAAAAAAAAAAGATATATCAAACCAACAGTTTCTAGCCGTTGGTTTGACCGTTCAAACAGTCCAATGGCGATTTGAGCCGTCGGTTCAAACAGGTTCCGAATAGGCGGTTCGACTATTTTAAGAGGGATTGAACCGAAAGCTAAACTCAACTCTCCGATTTTGGTCGGCCGATTCTAATTCCGGTTCAATTTCAGTTCAATTTTTACACCTCTAGTTGTGAAGAAGAACGGAGAGAAATTATTTGATTTGGTTTTGTTTAAAACGGGAACGTTTTGCAGTTTTGTGCACCTTTTTTTTTTGTCCTTTTCTGGCTTCTTTTTTTGATTCAGCAGTTATTATTCATAGGGCAACAAAAGAGCCGCCAATATCATTTTGTAGCATATTATTGTTTCGTAAGGTTTTTTTGCAGGTTTAAAAAAAATTATTAAACATTTATTTTTTAATTAAAGGTTTTAAATAAGTTTATTTAATGTTTGATTAAGGTTTATTAAAAATTATAAGGTTTTAAAAGGTTTATTTTAAGTTTATTTTAAATTTATTTGAAGTTCACATTAGGTTTACTTTAAGTTTATTTGAAAGCATATTTAGGTTTATATGAAATTTATTTTTGATTTATATGAAGTTAATTTTATGTCTATTTCAGGTTTATTTGAAGTTTAGTTTAGTTTTATTTGAAGTTTGTTTAATAAATTTCAAAAAATAATTTAAGGATTTTATAAATTTTATTTTAGGTTTATTTTAAGTTTATTTTATTTAAAAGGTTTATTTTATGTTTATTTTAAGCTTATTTTTTTAAGGATTTTAAAAGGTTTATTTATAGATTATCTAAGTTTTTTTTGAATTAATAGTTAAAAATTATAATAATAAAAATCATGTGCTAATTACAAAAAAAAATAATCACATTTAAAATAATACAAATATAAATTGATTAAAAAAGGTAATAGAATAATTTAAAAAATAAATAAACTTCAAATAAATTAAACGTTAACTTGATTAAAAAAATCAAATAACATTTAAACTAATAAATTAAAAAATATAACTTGATTCAAAAAGCTAATAATAAAAATTCATTTAAACATAGGGTATATGTAAGAAATACAGAGCTATATATATAAAAAGTTGAAATCAGCGTGGTGAATGTTTGGAAGTGCCATAAGACATTTATTCCAAATTTATGGTCCATAAATCTGTAATTAAAATCTAAAATGAGTATATTTTTGTATTTTGCCAAAAAAAAAACACAAGCAAAGTGTTGGTGGAGGTCCGATATCAAATACAGAAGATGTTGACAAAGAGGACATGTGGAGAAGATATGCAAGTCAGAACAACATGAAGAAGCAAAAATTACAATTGAACAACAACAAGACAAGGAGTTTGTTAGAAAATGCCTCTAGTTGTAGATTTTTAGGACTTAATAGGTAAACAAACCAGGTCTTAAGTAACAAATTTGCGGATTTTATTTTATTTTTGACAGTAAAA
>CAODLS011242365.1:0-12531 GCA_948243855.1 Flueggea neowawraea
TTGCAAACCCATCAAAGGAAGGGTGGACCCCACCATCTCATGACCTCCACCTCCACCACCATATCCTGGTTGTGCCAGGATGTGCTCAAAGAAATCATCTCCAAGACTATCTTGAGTAGGGTTTCCTGCCATGCAAACACAATATTCTGACTAAAGCTCCAAACTTTTAACCTCTCAAACCTGAAAGACGATATGGGTTTGGTTTAATGGCTCATATAAAGATGTTTTGTTGGTTAAACACTAAAATCCATACAGGTTTTGTTCAGTTTTGTAGGATTCTGATTTGGGAAGCGAATTGAATGGGCTTTTTTGTTTTTTTGGGTAGATGTGTGTGTAGAGGGAGGTGGAGACAACAGAAAGGAATAAATGAGGGGGGGTGTGAGGGGAATGTTTGAGAAACCCAAGGAAAAGAGGGGAAGTGTCGGTGAACTAGGTAGCAGATCCAGAGCCCAATGAACAGGAAAGTGATATGTGAATTCCAAGATGGTTGTGGTGTGGTGTGGTGTGGTGTGCTGTTGTGGGTGTTGGGTATGGCTGTTCTTGCATAAAAGATTGAATCTTTGTCTGTAAAAGATTGGAATTTTTGACAGGGAGAGAGAGAGGGGTCCTGATGAAAATGCTGCAAGTTTTTTCTCTTTTCTTGCTTTTGGGGCTGACTTCTTGTGACCTTGGGAAGTGCTCTCTGACATATATATTGGACTTGGTGGTGCTAAGTGAGAAGGGGGTTTTTTATTGGATGATTTCTACAATAATTTTGGTATACTAAAAAACAGTAGATTTTGTTACAAAGTTATCCAAATTTTTTGAGTTTTAGATATACTCCTTTTAGAACTGAGAGCTATACATAAAACCTAAAAGCAAATAAGAGCCTCAGGGATCAAATAAAGGGCTCATTTGGATCACATTTTTTTGTTGAGAATGGGAATGAGAATCGGATTTCAATTTTCATTATTTGTGTTTGGTCAATTAAAAATTTATTTTCATTCCCAGCTACTAAAAAATGAAATTACAATCATATTACTATTATCCTCAAATTAATTTTAAGAGTGTATTTTTTTATTATATCTTTTATTTTCTTTCATCGTTGTTATTTATGGAGATTGAAACGAGATATTTTTAAAAATAATTATTAAAAAATAATTTAATTTTTTATTTTAGTTAATTAATTTAATATAAAAAATCAAAAATAATCTAAATTCAATCTCAAAAAATTTGGACCAACTCATAAATTATCCAAACTTTACTTAAACTTTTTATATGTTCTCATTACTTCTTTTATGTATTTTTCCCCTTTTACGTTCTTTTTAATTTATTTTATATATTGATATACATTTTGTTATCAATTACTTTTTTTGAAATTTGAGTTAATACTATATACATATATATATAACTATAGGAATTAAATTTTAATTCCATATTAAACCAAAAAATTATGATAATAATCATTTTGTTCTGATTCATGTCATTCTCATTCAGATTTTCATAAACTTTTGAACTAAACGACTCCTTAAATATGTATAACACTTTTTAAAAAAATGTGATAAAGTTTCAAAAACAAAAATTTCTCACAAAAAAAAACTAAAATAGTCGGAATTGGTACAAGAACAATTTAACCATGGAACTTGAACAGGAAAAAAAAAACTAGGTCATGTCATTCTCTTGATCATTAAAGTTTGTACAAACCCTAATTTAAGCTTCTATCATATCTATAGAAGGTTTCATGGATGAACTAAAGATAATGGCCACGGCTTAGCTGCGAATTAACAAATTTTCGAATTGATGTTCCCTGATTTCTTATTGTAATATTATTTTAAAAATTAAATTGTTAAAAGCTTAAATTTTGATGAAAAGATTGAACCGTTGATCAAAAAATGTTAATCTTGATGAACTATCATAAAGCTTCATCAAGCACGACCAATTGTTCACTTAATTAAACATTATGAACGAAAAAAATCTTAGTTGCGTTCTTGACTTTACTTTTGGTTAAAGTTGAAAGATGAAATGGAGATTTTTTTAGTGTGAATGTTCACCATCAATAAAAAAGAACGACATATAATCTCAAGCAAATGACCATTCCCTCTTTTATGGAAAAAAATATAAAATAATGGATAAGTGACTGTAACTGTAAATGAATACACTATAATGTGGGCATGGGAGGGATGTGATGTTAGCATGAGTCATTTGAGAGTTGAAGCAAAGGGAAAAAGATGCTTAATTAATTTTAGGAATTGTTTGGTTTAAAAGTTTAACAGAATCAGAATCAGAATCAGAATTGATTATATAAAGAATGAGAATGACAAAAAATTGAAATTAGAATGATTGTTATCAAAACTGTTTGGTTTAGTATATAATCAAAATCTGATCCTTGCAATTATCTGTTTGATTTATATTTAATACCGAATCAGTTGCAATTATAATATTTACACACACATATACAATGCAGATTTATATCATAAAATGGATATTATAATATTTCATAAACTCAAATTTCATTAAAAAAAACAATTGGTAAAAGAATTGTCCAATTAAAAAAATAAATGGAAGAAGTAAGAAGAATATATAAAAAAGATTTGGAAAATGACTTGGTACTTTGTGAGTTTGTTCAAGATTTTTTGAAATGGAGGTTTGGATTTTTTGAAACATGGTTTAGATTATTTTGAACTTTTTTATAGCACTTATATTAATTAATTATAAATATATAAAATTTAAAAAATATATTATAAAATATTTTTAATCTTGATTCTTATCAGTAGTTGAGTTGAAAGATGGAAGAAAAAAAAAGATATATTGAAAAATATTCAATCTTAAATATTGATGGCAATGGTGTCCCCTTGTTAATCACATTATAGGATTGAGAGGTAATCTCATCTAGCCCATTCTGATCTTCCATTCCTATCAAAAAATCGCAAACCAAACCACTCTTAATTAATGAAATATATACTTAAAGAGGTGGAGTCATAATGAATTCTGTAATTAGAGGTTTTAAATTCGAATCCGTATATATAAATATTAGAAGAATATTTTATCATACACAAGAGTCCTACTCAACTCAAATATAAATTAATCAAATATAAAAAAGATATCTGAATAATAGTATAAAAAGACAACATAATTATCTATCAATAAAAGTAGTAGTAGTAGTGGGATTAATTAGTGACAAATTTGATATCTCCATTTTGGTCCAATTATAATACCATGATTAACACGTAAAACGAAATAAGTTTCTCTCTCAAAACCACCTTTTGTATTCCAATGGACACCATCCCTTGTTTCCTGTGAAAAGCTGAGTAAGTGGGTCGTCTTGGTGGTTGGATTAATTAACAAATCATACTCTTTTTAGGTAATTTGCATTTTGCATTTCTTGTGGGCTTATAATTGATTTATTTGTTGAAATGTGTATCATCCCTTTTTCTTTGGCTTCGGCAAAATGTGAGTTTTAAAACATTTCTCTTGATTTTTATTTTATACTTCTTAAATTAAATTGGTCCGGTGAATTTTAATATGGCTGAAAACAAATACTAATACAATCTCTCTTTTTTTTAACTAAATACCGATACGATCTAATAATGACATAATTGATAATGTATCTCCTAAAATTCAATTACATACATCTCCTGCCAGTTGAGACTAACTGAAACGGTTTGGCATATGCATTATTAACTTGAGATCTCAGATTCAATTCCTTGCAACCAAAAAAAATATGCACAATTCTTGCAATCTTCAGTGACAAATCATGTTGAAAATGAAAAAAAAAAAACTTTTCCAAACTAAATAGGTCCTTAATTAACTACCACAACATAAGATAAATAAAACTTTTAATAGTGAAGGCTTAAACTTAATCATCTTATTCACTAATGAAAAATGAAACAACAGGGTTAAACTCAAATCTGACCCTTTGCAAAAAGAAGTGTTTAATATAAAGTTTCTCTTTTTTTTTTCTTTATAAATTTCTCTCTTCATATTTTTCCCCTTTCTTCGGTCCTATACCTGTGAAAAGAAGTGGACAGGAAGTCCAGCATCACTTCTGATAAGGAAATGCAACTATTTTAACCAATTCCAACAGCAATCCCTTTATAAAAAGGAATAATTTTCGTGTTTTTATGAACATGCTTATCTGCAGTAGATTTAAAGGCTGCACTAACTAGATTAGTAAAGCATGATTATTTCCACCATTACTTGAAGTAATTTCCTACTGATCTATACTGAAAATGAATAATTTAGATCTAAACACATGGCTAAAACTGATGAAAATTCAGGAGAAAAGGTGACAATTAATATTAATATTTCAGTGAGTTCATACATTCTCTTTTGAACTAGAGACTTCAATGTCTTGTTTCTTCTCTGCACTCACTGCAGTAGGCTTCTCTCCGGGGATTTCGGATGGAGAATCAGGTTCCTTTTTCAGCTCCGACTCAAACTCTTTTGCAGCCTGCAAAAAGTTCATCATGGTCATCCATGTATTGTCCTTTCGAATTGTATTTAAAACTAATTTGAGAAACTGCGCTTGGACATTGTCAATATCAACGTTTGTATGGTTTACACTAAATCTACGGTTTCAGGACATACATATGGTTTGTGCATTAAAATGTAAATTCACAGTTAAGATTGAAATATGGTTACCGTAAACTACAAAGCAATCCGTAAAGATGTAATCCGATGCTAAAAAGCCAACAAAGCCAGAAATGCCGCATATGATGATGTCTACACTGAAGGAAGCTTATGCGGCTTTTTGCACTGTGATTGGCCTTACCATTGCTCTTGACACAAGATTATGCATTCAGTCATCAAGTATCATTGCCACAGAAAAGTAACTAAGTGCTTCCACGCACGTACATGCATAGATAACCTTTCAAATCAAACATTCATAGTCACTACTGAAGTCATTTTTGGACATTAATAGTCACTGGTGAATTTTTGGACATTTTGGATTCCAGCAAGCTCCAAGTCTGTTTCAATTTAAGGCAATGTTATTCCTTCAAAAAATAGAAGTTGGATTTCTCAAAATTTAAAATGACAATGGAGTTCAAACAGATAAAAGGTAGTGTTTAGAACTGTAATCTGAAACAGGTTGGCATTTCAGTCAACAAATTGAAATGAAGTGGAAGTGAGGACAAAAAAATCAATGTCCCAACATAACCCTGGTAACAAAACCTAGACACAAGAAATCTTCACACCACTAGCAAAATTCATGCCCTGCACTCCAATTGCTCAAGAAAAATTTGCAGCTCTGCAAACTGATAGTGTTCGTATGAACAGGGATATAGCACCAAATTTCCTTCCGCAAAGGGACAATGAACAATGAGTATTTGCAACCTGGAGCATGTATTGGCAAGTTGATGCCTATGTTCCCGCTTAACTTTCTATTTTCTAAGGATTAACAATGTCAATATGCATGCCATATGGCAAGAAGCATAGTGTTTGGTGAAATAACAAAGGAAGGAAGGCTACAAGGGTTTCTATTATACGCTTCATTGAACCTCTGTGGTTCTACCGAAAGAACAACTGACAAAACATTCATGTAAAAAGGAAATTAAACCAGAGGAGTCAAATTACTTTTCGCTCGCTACAAGAACTTGCAAAGACATTATAAGAAGAAGTTTTGGGCTTCCATATCAACAGTGCTGATCATAAACTATGAGGAGATACTAAATATTTAAATGAGGAAAAGATTTGGTAGAAGCATGATAAATAAAGGGTGAGTGCTGATCAGAAGTTTAAGAAATTAGCATAGTTCGAGGCCAAATGCCTTTAGTTTGAATAAAGTACCCCAAGCATTGCCAATTGTTCCAAAAGTCGAAAAGAATCCATATGACAGAACCCACAGTCAACTAGCTTGTTCATTAATCAAACTGGAAAGGAGACAAATCCGGTCTGACAATTTAATCTCAAACAACAACAACAACAAATGAAATTAAGATTCGATTAGGCACATAAATATTGCAACTTTCTAGTTCATTTATGCAAACAAGTACTCCCAACAAATGATTCAAATCGCTCCAAGACAAGAAGCTATACCTATCCACTTTACTACTGCAATTTTTAAAATCAGTGGAACAACTAGTATTCCTCAGTTCTCAAACAAAATTTGAAATTGAATTCATAAACTTCTAATTAGTGACTCTCCTGCTCCTGACTTAACTGAATCACAATTCTTCACAATCACTCAAAATTACCAACAAGTAACAAAGAATTTGCCATCTTTGTTCCAATATTTCGTGTTCCATCATTATTAACTGCTCAAATTTATACAAAAAAATAAATGCGTACTTGTCAGGCAATTCAACAGTTCTCATAAACATTTATTCTGCTAATCCAAACATGGCCAATAAAGTTCAGAACTTCTATCATTTACAAGAAACAAAACAAACCCAGATAAGAAAACCAACCTGTTGGAAGCTCTTGACAGTCTTTCCAATACTCTTCCCAACTTCAGGCAACTTCAGGCAACTTCTTGGGCCCAAAAACCAGAGCAGCAACCCCAGCAATAACAAGTTCAGGCACTCCGAGACCAAACAAAGCATTGCAAGACATACCCTTTTTGGCTCTATGACGTCTGGTTCTAGTTCTTGACAGAACCAAAGAGTTGGTAAAGGACTTGTGGGCTGCGTTGAATTGAACAGTAGAGTTGAAGAAGGTGGAGTGTGAAGATGAGAAGGGAAGAGAAAGTGAAGACCTTGGCAGGGAAACGTTACTAGTAGAGATAGATGAGATCTCCATGGTTTTGATTTGGTTGGTTTGGGTTTATGGGTTTTGGGTTTTAGTGGTTAAAGAAGATCAGAGATGATAACAGGGAATGGATGTGGTGAGGAGGAAGTTTTTCGGATTTCTGACCGTGTGCCTATTGGCATTGCTTTCAGTTTGGACTATTCTGAATTGTGATTATTATAGATATTTCTTCAAAAACAAGCATGGTTTTTTAATTCTCATTTTTATAAAACCAACAAAGAAAAATCATTTTCAAAAATTTATCCTCAGAATTCGTTTTGGGATTGGCTACCATTTGTACAAAGAAAATTATTTTCAAAGTTTTCTCCCTAGGGAAGTACTTGGATGACTTCTTATATTTTTTCAACATCTCAATACCTAAATTTTGGCGCGGCTCGGCTCGATTATAGCCAAGTGATTTTGTAGAAGAGAAAAAAAAAAAAATTTAGGATTCCAATATTTGGGTTTTAAATTCTTTAGTCATGAAAAAGAAGTCACAATTCAAGAAAAGAAAAATTAATCTGGAAAAATTTTGTTCCTCTAATTTTTCATAAGTAACCATAGTTGGTGATTTGCGCATTAAAAAAACTTGATTGCATTAGTTTGTTAAAGGTTTGATTAATATGGCAATGAATTAAATTCAATTTTTTAATTATGAATTAATAAGTAAGTTAATCAATAAAAAGTAATCGAGGATTTAAAAATTATGTCTTTTACTGAAATGATAAATTTGAATACCAGTAGATTTAGAAAATAAAAAAAAAAACGGAACTGTTAACATAATTTAATAGAGCATTTTCAATGGTCTTTTTATGTTAATTTTTTATAATATTATATTTAATTTAATTTCTTTTGATTATTTATTTTAAAATTTAAACTCAATTTACTTTTTTTCTTCATTAATTAATATTTACTTTTTTTAGAAGCAATATTTATTCTTCTTTTTTTTATTAATTTGATAAGTAAATATTAATTAAAAAATTAAGTATTTTATAAATTTTAAGACTAATTAAGATATAAAATAAATAAAAAAGACACTGTGGGGATGCTCTAACAAACTGAAATCTGAAATCTAGTGTGAAGTCAGAATCAGTGTATAACTGTCTTCGCCACTTTCAGTCTTTCTTTCAGAACTAACATGAGAAAGTGCAATCAGATGCATGTTTTCAATTATAAGCTGCACATCTGATCATTTCTTGTGTTGTTGACCTGAGTGTCCATTTAAATGCATAAACTCCCAAGAAATAGCTGTGTTTATCTCTTAAACCTCAAACCCACAACCGCAAACCAAGTCAATCAAATCTTTGCTCACTTAATCACAAACAACCTCACAACTCCAACCATTTTGGCCAAGCTAATAGACCAATACTGTTCCACACCAAATACCCACCAAGCTTTCGTAATTTTCACTCACTATTACAAACCAAATTTGTTTCTGTTTAACACCTTGTTAAGATGCACCAAACCTAAAGACTCCATTGTTATTTTTGCCAATAGGGTTTCGAGTCATGACATTGTTTTCGATCATTACACATATATTTTTGTTTTGGGTTCTTGTGCTAGATTGCCTTTATTGTCGACATTGTGGTTCGGAAGGCAGTTACAAGCAATGATTTTCAAACATGGGTTTTTGTTAAATTTAATGTTGGAAACTACATTGATTCATTTCTATGGGAGTAACTATGATGTGGATTCAGCTAGGAAGGTGTTTGATGAAATGCCTATAAGAAGTGTTGCCACTTGGAATGCAATGATAAGAGGATATTGTATACAGGGGAGAGAGTAAATGAATGTGCCTATGATGGGCTGGTGTTGTTTAAGGACATCTTGGTTGATGTTTGTGGAGAAAAACCAAATGACATTACCATGGTTTGTGTTCTTTCATCGGTTTCGCTGTTGGGTGTGCTTGAGTTTGGCGATTGTCTTCATGGTTATGTGGAGAAGACTATTTGCATGCCTGAAAATGATGTGTTTATTGGCACTGGTTTAGTTGATATGTACTGCAAATGCGGGTGTATTGATAGTGCTCTGAAAATTTTTAACCAAATGATAGTCAAGAATGTTTTGACGTGGAGTGCAATGGCAACTGGCCTGGCCTTTCATGGGAGAGGACAGGAAAGTTTGGAGCTTTTGAATACTATGGTGGCTTCAGGGGTTCAACCTAATGCGGTGACTTTCACTAGCTTGTTTTCTGCTTGTTGTCATGCTGGTCTTGTCGAGGAAGGACTTTATTTGTTCCACAATATGGAAAGGAAGTTCGGCATTGAGCCTCGAATACAGCATTATGGGTGCATTGTTGATCTCCTAGGGAGAGCTGGTCACTTAAAGGAAGCATATGAGTTTGTACAAGCGATGCAGGTAAAACCTGATGATATTTTGTGGCGGAGTTTGTTGAATGCTTGTAATGTCCATGGTGATGTTGAGCTAGGTGAAAAAGTAGCGAAGATTCTCCTGCAGTTGCAGCCAAAAAGAGGTTGGATGGATTCGCATGATGCCAGTCAGGATTATGTTGCTTTGTCAAATGTTTATGCAGCTGCTGAAAGATGGGGGCATGTGGAAATGGTGAGAAAGAAAATGAAGATCAAGAAAATAGAAGTTAAACCTGGTTCTAGTTTTGTTTCAACTTTGAAGCCATTACCAAATCATGGTACAGATGGGTTAGATATATAGAAGCAAGTCGCATGATAATCATGGTACAATTGGGTTAGATATATAGAAGCAAGTCGCAAACTGAGCATCAGAGCGTTAACAAAGGACCAGAAGTACACAACTTGGTCACACGCTGACTCAAGGAGATTTCGCGTCCTCAAAGTCACCTTGAGGTCACAAACTGATTCAAGGCTATTTCACAACCTGAGAGCTCAAATTTGCGACCTTGTTAGGTCACTCAATTTCATAGTACTCGTTGTCGTTTGAATTAACCCTGTTGGTTTGGTAAATCATGGAGGAGACAAGTAGACACAGAAGTATAGGTTGAATTGCATATACTTGGTTGAAATGTAGAAACATGTCACATATTAAAAGTATATACAATCCCATATGCTCTACAATGAAATATTTCGGTAAATACATTGAAAGCTGTTCCACACAGCAAGTTGATACATGAAATCGAAGGTTAAGAATGGTGGCTTGATTCAACAAGTGGCTAATGTAAAGAATATAGGAGAATCTAAATACAGCTGAGCAAAAAATGGTACCGTGACCGAACAGAAGCCTTTTCAGTGTTGTCCAACCAAGTCTTCTGTGCACATAAGGTTGCTCTGTTAGTCGCCAATCATGGACTCACATCTCCCCGGATCCTCTTCTGCAAATGCTCCAAGCTAGCCACTCGCTGCAAGGAAGCTGTTCTTCCCATCTTGTTTCCTGCTACTGTCGTTGCCTCTGGTTTTTTCTGTCCATTATCAGCTGAAGCATCATGCGAGGTTAGAGGGTCATTAGGAGGGTGATAAAAGTGATATTCTTGATCATCTTGTACAGGAACTGCAGCATCCGTTGATGCATCAGAAGGGCTTCCATCAAATGACGGCATGCTCACAGTTGATATCTCTGGCATGGGATGGAACATAGGGTTTAATCCAGTTATTCTTTTCACCGTTTCTTCAGCCATCTTCACCTGTAAATCAATTCATTTCTACCTTTGTCATCATTGCCTCAAATATATATCTATCACTGTAAAGTAAGAACAATCCTTCATCTTTTCATTTCTTTGTTAAATCACCTGGTATTCAGATAACTTTTTTTATATGCGCCGTTTGCGGTTCTTTTCTTTTCTCTTTTTTACAGGCATTAGTACGGGTCAAATTCTAATATGAATAAATTGCAACTAGAGTCTCGCAGTGATGAGTATTAGTAGAAAACTGTTAAACTACTTACTTTTGCTCTCAATGTTTCAACATCGGCTTTTAACACTCTGTTGTCAACAGCAGCCTCATTGAACTTATGGCTTATGTCAGTGAGACGCTTTAATAATGAAGAATTTTCAACTCTCAATTGAGCTACCTATAGAAAAAAACATGGGATTCAACGTAAGATTGATGAAGAGCTTTAACATGTAGACAAGCAAGACTAAAATATCGTACCTGTGTCTCAAGTTCAGTCAAATGAGCCTGCTTTCTCCTTCTTGACCGTCTAGCAGACTCTCTGTTTGAAAGCATTCTGAAAAAATGAAAAAACATATTATTCATTGAAAGAATAAAACTACAACAGGAATTTCTGAAGTGTGAAAAAGATTAACATCCGCTAAATTAACAAAGAATAGAACTGAATGAGTTCACAATTTTGGTTATTCATATATATTGCCAACCACAGTATTGTGCATAAAATACCCTACGTCACTGAACCCATTGAAAGAGAAAAAGGAAACTTTTTCTGCAAAGTGCTACATAATTAACAGTAACAATCTGGAAAAATTAACACTTTTCAAAGACAAAGAAAAATTCTCAACTAATGAACAAGTTCAGAAATACTTGTTGCATCACCCAGATGATCAAGTTACTCCTGAGAGCGTGGGATTGGATTCAAAATTTACTGTAAGTTGTATGATTTTCCAAGTAATATGTTCATAACACCATAAGCACACCAGCAAGCAAAATTATTACCTTCGCACACGTTTTGTATCAGTAGAATCCATATTCTCCGTCATTTCAGTTTCACCTTCATTTTCATCGTCCTCTGACTGTTCTCGTGATGATCCACTTGTTGTTGGCTTTATAGAAGCTCCAGACTTTTTCTGCGCAGTAGGTAGGGAGGGTACTCCAAGTGGCCTTGAACCATCCTTATCTTGTGACCCAGATACATTTCCTGAATACATCATATAGACGAGGTATGAAAAACAACTAGCATCAGAAAGATACTACTCGATCAATATAGCAACAACTCTACGCACAAATAGGGAGATTAGGCTGAATGTGAAGAAGCAAAAGAAGAGTTTGGGTCTGCTAATCTTGCCACAATAACAACACTATGCAATTTTGCATAGCTAAATTACTACTGGTCACCTCCACAAAAAAATTGTATTCTAAAGTAACCAGAACTACCATCTTTTTAACTTTACTAAAACTCAACATAAGAAAAAGGCATCAGTTTTAATTTTTCTAATAATAGTAGAAGCTATACAACAATAAACTATAGAACTTGTCACAGCAAAAACTACATAGATGCACATGAATACAGTGAGACAGATTTCCTTCAAAGTCATAAAACAAATTGCCTTTCCACAATAATCCAGAGCAGACAATATTATATCCACAACGTTGAGAAATTAGAATATGCAGAGACATGGTTAGGAAACACAGTTGAACCTTTTGGAGGAACATGAGATCCCAAATATGAAGTACTTGACGCGTGTGATCCATTATCAGCTCTAGCAGGAGAATCTTGGGACTTCAGGAAAGATGCCTGATAAGAATGAAAGAAAAAAGAAAAGAAAAGGTATTTAAGCAACCATAATACACCACAAAAGCAGACAAAACATGCAACAGAATAAAAGAATTCACCATTTTAAATCACTTTTTACCTTGAGAGACAACTTTGTTGCTCATTCATGAACTGAATGTAATGTAAATCACAGTTACCCTTGCTCAAGAAATTTCAATTAGGGTCTCAATTGCTTCACAAAACCGTCATTTTTACATCAGCTGAAGTATGGACAAGTAATGTAAATATATTTAACTTTTAAAATCTACGGCCTGCAAGTCAGTAAATTATATTTTGCACCAGTTTCAGCTGCAAAATGCAGCAAAATGATCCTTTTTTCAAATTGATAATACAATATAATGATGTTGCATTTGATTATTTGATTCCAAATGCCAGGTGATCCTTCATAAT
>CAODLS011242621.1:0-11595 GCA_948243855.1 Flueggea neowawraea
GGATTTCCATTCGAACAATGCCGACGAGTCAGTTTTTACGCTTGAAAGTGAGACTCCTTGATGGTCTTTTGCTTGCTTGCCAGCTTGAGCTGCTGCTAGGGCAAGCATGTTTTTAGCTTGGTTCTTGTTGGAGCCTAGGAAAAGTCTTGGTTGTGATTTCAAGGCGTCGTTTAGGTCTTTTAAGGCTTCGTGGAGGTGATCCGAGAGTATCTCCGGTGAGCAATGACGGCGGTTCTTGATACTTGTGGCTAGTTCCATTAGTGCTTTTGATACTTCACTTGCAAGGCGAATGCATGGATCTTTGAAGAGGGCGCGGCAACATCTTGGCGTCTGACCATCCGTGACAAAATATTTGTTAGAAATAGAGTAATGCAAGCCTTCCTATAAATTTATTAGTGCAAAGTCGGTACTTCAATAAATTTTTCATGACAAGTTTAAATCTTATGATTATTAAACTACTTTCGGCAATGTTGTTTGATAAGTTGCCAAAAATATATTTGGAAGATATTAAGATATATATTTTCCCCTAATCAAAAGGTGTCAACTCCCATATCTGTGACTAATATTTTATATGTTTCAAGAGGCATTGAAGTTGGTCCAAGGAGATTTTATATTTTCTAGTTTCGAATTTACATCCTTGCATAAATTTCACAACTTTAAAGATGTTCATTATCATTTGAGCAGCCATTTTGTATTATATTTTATAATACTTTTATGTGATAATTAAATACTCCATTCATTCTAATTTAATTGGCATAATTTTTATTTTGGTTGTCTCATAAAATATGCACACTTTCTATTTTAATCTACTAATCCTTGACAAAGTTACTATATAGCCCTTATTAAGTTTAGTTGTTGAGTTTGATGAAAATTAATTACCATCCCTTTTTTTTGAACCAAAAAATATCTTAATTGCTATTGCACCCATTAAATTAAATTAGTATTCCACTACAAAGAACCATGACCATCAAAACACGGTTTGCAACCATCCTACTACACCCATTAAATTAAAATTTGGCAACCACACTTCACCTTCATGTTTGGAATTGGTGAAAATAAAGTCTCACTCTGTCGAAAATTTGGCTTTGCAGAATTTTTGCTCAAGGGCTGACACGGTTTTCTGTGGTGTTTTTGATGGTCATGATCCTAATGGTCATATGGTTGACACGGTTTTCTGTGGAGTAGCTCACGAGATCTTAATAATTATTGCATATATCAAGAATTCACTCCATGTGATTAATTCTGTCAACTATTTAATTAATGCTATTACAAGGGCATAAATGGAAAAAAAATAAGATATTAACTATGCTTAACTAATAAAACTAACTTTTCTTAATTTTTGTGTTTTTTAATTAGTGCCTATCAAATTAGAACTGAAGGAGTAATAGATTTTGAAACATATTTTCTTCATCACAATTTTAATCAAATTAAGAATAAAGATGATATTAGTATTTAATAATTAGGTGATTCGTAAGCCTTCAGAAACAAAAATCATCATAATCATCATCATTACTGTTATACTTCGTGAATTACCTGAATTTCAGTTTGTAGACATCCATGTAGAGCAACAATAGTGTAACCAAAATGACGAAGAACAACGCCTAATTTGACATAGTGCTGCCAAGGGTATCTGCAGTGCCTTGAATGCCTCGGCTCCCAACTCGCATGCAGTGCCTGATCCATTTGCACAGTATAAATAACAATTACTTTATTAAGAATTAAATATTAAATAATGTATACTTAAATCAAGCTGTACAGCTAAATCATATCACCGATATCCAATGATAGAGTCAGAATTTGGCTAAGTTGAGGTCGAAACAGAGCACACAGGGTCGGTCTTAAAATAAAGAGGTGAGGAACGAAACAGAGCAGATGAGAAGATGAGATACTCCTAGAGGTCTGTCGGACTACCGGTGGGATCGACTGACTCTGCCATTGCCAATATCTTAGAAAATCATTTATTAAAAAGCCTTTTTTGATAAGTAAGAAAAAGAACTTACAAGTGTTTCATCTTGTGATTTTGAATCCAACACTGCTTTATAACCTTTATAGGTAGGATCCTCCGTTAATTTAATATCCCGAACCACTTCTTTCTCAGAATCATGAAAGTATTCATTGACACAAGCTGCACCAAATTTATATACATTTATATCGGATCTTTGATGAATCACAAACAAACTTATATATAGTCCAATGAAATTAAAGTGATACGAAATTTACATGGTATGCATTCACACCTTCGATTGATTTAGCTAGACCTTCTAGCTTGAACACAGTGGAATTGTGCAGATCTTCTCCTGACCAAATTGGGAATATCAAAAGGGTCATCAACAAGCAGATACCGCAACCGATTGCAATGGTGATTAAACGTTGGTGAGCGATATTCAGTACATTGCTGACGCGGTAGCTTGACACAGTTATTAAATTAAAGGTCAACAGGAATATCACAACACCATAGTCATAATTCTTCTTTACGTATGGAATAAACCTCATGTATGTTGCGGCAGCTCCTGTCAAATTCACAACTAAAATTTTCATATATAAAAATTAATTTCAATCAGAATTCTTAAATCCTTTCTTTTTCTAAAAGAATAATCTGTATATCTTGGTACGTTTGATTTTATGCCTACAACACATATGGATTTCTTCATATTTTAGATCAATTCTCACCATCAAGATTGTGAAGATATTAATTCTGAATTGATCAGCAACTAAGTTGTAACAGAAACTGAAACTTATAATATACCAATCAGAAACACTGCAGCTCCAATAAAAACAGCCCGGAAGACGTGGCCGGTTTCTTGTGCAATGTACTCAATGAGAAATGCCAATGATCCTGCTAGAAGTGTTCCGATTCCTCTATTAAGCCCTTTGCATAAAGTTGCCCCTGAAAAAACACAAAACATTTTGTTGATCTAGATTGTCAAGACATATATGAAATTGAAGATGGTGCTAAAGCCGTTTCCAGCACTAAGGGATCGAGACTTTGATTTCCAAGTGGAATCAAATAAAACGACTCTTGAAGAAAAGAAAAAAACTGACCTGCAGTGAATTCTAGGACGACAACAACAGTCATGACAGCCCAAATAGCATTTTGTCCAATGCCTTCAAATAATGGCTCAAGTAAGTACAACAAGGAAACCAATGTCAATGCAGTACCAACTTTGAGAGCATGAATGACTCTTCTAGGATCATCTCGACCGACTTTCCATGTCGTTTGCCATATCAAACCTGGAAAATTCTTGATTTTCTCATCAAAATCATGAATGCTTTTCTTCCATTTCTCCTTAGTTTTCACAGTTTCTCCCATATTCTAAACTTCAAAGCTCTCATGCACTCTACACATTTTGAAGAAATATTGTTTATACCCGCAAGAGATATGTGATTAAAAATGACAACTATAAGCAAAAAAAGGAAAAAACATGAATTACTGAGGGGACGATTTTTGGTGGCTAGCTGGATACAGGGAGTTTTATGAGAGTTTGATATTATAAGTGATCCTAAAACTCCAGGTTTTTAGAAGGAAAGGTTAGTTTATATAGAGAAATTAGTGGTGAATGTTGATACATTCACATGCTTTGCATTAAAAAGTCCAGAGATATTGAAGAGGGTTGTTGTCATTGGTCAAACAAGAAAGGGAAATCAAGTCGGCTAAGTAAACAGATTATTTGTTTCCTTTCTCCTGGGGGGTGGTAGAGGCTTCCATCTATATTGTACCAGTTGTTCACTTGCTCTTTTTATTTTTTTGTTCACACTGAATAGATTTTATAGTTTATAGTTGCTGGGACGAAACAATATATAATATATTGGAAAGAGTTTAGCACAGTGTATGAGAAAAAAATGTAGGGTTATATTTCTGTTTTTCATTTTGTTTTTATTTTTAAAAAACAAAAATATTTAGAAAATATGTTTGATAGTAAAACAAAAAATTTGAAC
The DNA here is from genome assembly GCA_948243855.1 of Flueggea neowawraea. Lineage (NCBI taxonomy): Eukaryota > Viridiplantae > Streptophyta > Magnoliopsida > Malpighiales > Phyllanthaceae > Flueggea > Flueggea neowawraea. Next base: position 3,937 of record CAODLS011242621.1, read on the forward strand.
AATTTTTTTTATTTTTCTATGTTTATTTTTTAAATTTTTAGAAAACAATAAAAAATTTTCTTAACTAAACAACTTTATACTTTTTCTATTTTTTCATTACAAATAACTTAGTTTATTATCGGTAATCTGCTATTTATCCATGCCAATCTTTCAAATATAGTGTTAATAACGAAGCAGCAGTGCAACAAAAATCTAAGTTGATACATATGATATACAATCTCCTAGCCACTGGCTTCATTGGACTGCTAAGATCTTAAAATCGGTTCATTAGTTTGATCATATTCCTTTTTTTTTTTGACCAAAAACGTCATAAGATCTCGACTTAATTTGATGTATATTTTGTGGAAACTTTTCGTATCTGCATAAATGCTCTTTGAATTTTATATACTATATTGTAGTCATGAAACAAGCAGGAAAAGGAATATATCTATATAATATATAAAAGTTGAATACACTTTCATAATAATTTAATATTTGAAAAGTTGTTATTTTAACATTTGACATATTAATTACATAAAAATATAACAGTTCTCATTAAAATATTTGATAGTTTAATCAATATTCACTCCCTTTATTAAAAACATAAACAAATATAAAAATAAATCTTGAGAACTTCGATATTAATCTTTATGTTTTATATTTTTTAATGTGAAAAAACTTTTATTATAGTTGTAAATATTTATAAAAAATAAAAATAGAGTCATAAAGCCCAGGACAATTTCGGGATAAAACTAGTTGTTTATTAACTCAGATTAGTTAGTGTTTCTTCGTTGACAACGCAATTACTTCATTCTTTCTAATTGAGCACTTCATGCCCTACTAACTAAGTCAATACCTCGATTTCAAAAAAAAAAAACTAAGTCAATACCTTCAAAAAAATTATAACAAGAACAAGTTTTTAATTAATTAATGACTCTGTAAATTTATTAGTACCGGAATCAACTCAATTATTTAAAAAATAGAAAGTTTAATTATCGACAAGAACAAAACTTATAAAAAAAGTCTTTAACTCAAATATCAACGAAAAGAATAAAGGAAAAAAAAAACAGGGACGTAGTATTAACGTTGAATCAAAACAAATTCCCTTGCCTTGTTGTACGTGTAGGACCTAATTTTTTATTCATTTTAGCAATTTTTATTTTATTTTTTTATAATTTATTTTATTTATTCTCACTAAAAATTAAACTTACAATTATTTAATAATGGAGTTGGTTCTAATATAAAGAATTGGAACCCATTGTTGTTTTGAATTGCAGGACTAAGAACTAAATGAATTAATCTCTGATTTGTACGTTAGCTCACCTAAGAAGTAGGTGCAATTTGGTTGCTTTACAGATGTTGTTGAATCGTGAAATTGAGTTGTGGGCAAGCTGAATCATTCACCCAATTTGTTATAAATTTGGTGGAAACTGCGCCTCAGAATTCAATTCAAGTTGATGCTGCTGGCTTTCCATTATTAATTGGTGTAGCTAGAGGCACCCTTCATTGGTCACGGAATATATAGCTTGTGGCCTTATAATTATTGCTATTTGTTAAACTTTTTGAAGTCCTATTATTACTAACTTGAACAGAAGGGAATTCTAATTTCAGTTGTGTGCTTGGTTATTGTTAACCTAACTCAAAAAATCATGTTCATGATGAACTAAAACTGTTTATGCATATACACAGTTGTAATCACACACAGCTGTGTTGTGCTTGATTTTTTGTTCGTGCACTGTCCCGTGCATTCCTAGCTTCTCATTATGAAGTCCAGATTTTGTCATGTGGCATCAAGAACAGAGTCCACTTGGCACTTGATTTTCGGTATTGTTCTTTGATGCGAGTTACCGAACCACTTCAGTTTGAAACGATCAAGGTTCTGACCAAAAAGAGCCGACCAAGCCCTCGTTCGTTTTAGAGGTTGGTCGAGTGGTTCGGAGGGTTTCGTTCCAAACTTGCTGTTTGTTTTGAAGGTTGGTAGCGTTTTTAGTTTTTCTTTTAATAAAGGTTTGAGTTTTGAGAATAAGTGATCGCAACAAAGACATTCTAACTAGATTAACATCTTTTCTGCGATCTCTTTATGCTCTTGAGCTTATATTTATTAATGGTAGAGTTTTTAGTTGATGGAGCTCATATTTATTACTCCATGTTAATGGAGCTGACGTTGTTGAAATAGTTCAAAATGATATTTTTCCGAATAGCTTCTAACTATGTAAATCTTTTATTTCGAAAGGAATTAAAGTAATTATCTTTATTAATTAGTAATTTTATATAATAATTAACATCAATTACTTTAACGATCAATCCAAACACTTGATATTAGTATCAAAAAATTTAACAACTCTTCTAATAGTTATGGGTATAAATCACAACGGTTACAAACTTCAAAAAGGTTGTATCAGTTGTTGTCTCTGTATTTTTTTTCTTCCTCCAAAGTTAGTTTATAGTCTCTAACAATATTGCTCAATGAAATTAATGATGATTTTAAAAATTAAGACCCCAAGCTGCAAATTATGATTGAGCTCTAAGATTTCCTTGAATTTTAGATTTCTAGTGTAGTTCGTATTTAAAGGTTACGAGACTATCCTATCTTCCATGCTTTTAAACTATATTCGATCATAAAATTTCTCTGAATTATATGTCACAATTTATGTTGTACAACTGGACTCGTGATATGGTATAAAGCTAATTTTGTTTGACAGAGTTGGATTAAATTTTTTTATTTTTATTTTTGAAAGATAATTAATGTTATATCTATAGTGAAGGTATTTATGGATCTAACAACTAATAGTATAATCAACGAATCAAATAATGGTTCAAGTTACTAATCTCGATTCGGAGCAAAAATCAACATGAACAATATCTAGTTCATGTGTCGGTCTTGCAAACAAACTATAGTTGTGCTAAAATGGGAGTGTTCGACTCATCCGCAATTTGTAGGCCACACATAAATCGAAGCAGGACTCTAGCTCGGTGTAGAAGAGAAATGAAATCCTCTCTTTTCCTCCTAAAGGTCGACAACCTCCTCTCTCGTCTTGAGAGGGTTTGTTGTGTGTCTGTTATGTGGTAAGTGGAGTGGCTAATCTTGATTAGGGTTTAGGTGACTCCTTATATAGTTTAGTCACGCGAGTCTTCTTACACTCTTTACAGAGCCCATTCACATAACTAATTCAATTGGACTTGCCAATTGAATCGACCTGCAGACACGAGTCTCAGTTCGTATCTTGACTGAACCGAGTTTGGTTCAACCTATTATAAGAGTACCACTTTTAACGTATAGTTTAAATTACAGATTTAACAATTTTCATTCTTGTTTTTTTGCAAGTTATTAAAATCAAATTATAAGCAGATTTATATAAAAGAAAACTAATTGAAATAAACAAGAATGCAAACACGTGACTAGAAACGTACAAATTAGTAGGAAAAAAAGAAAAGGGAAAATAACTTAATACATGTAGTGAGAAATAAGATTGTAATTTCCAGAGCACTTACTCATCGATACATATGTGAACAAACGAGAGAATTGATGGATTCCCTGCAAAAGGATAAATTAAACTATATGTGGGTTAAATTTTATTCCATAAATCAAAACAAAGGACAGAAAAATACTAAAGCTATATTGAGTAAGAAACTAAAAGTACCCTATTCTATTCTGGAATTCTAAAATGTTATAGAAAATTACATATAAAAATGAACTGAAACATTACATTGAAATTTTGAAATATATTATTTCTCGCTATGCAGCATGATACCTTCAAGTTGGCAATCGTTTTAGTATTGTAATACAATGCCTGCATTTCATGGCCTTGCTTAACTAGAATCTTATAAAGATTACTGCGGCTTAAAGTTTAAAATGTTGTAGCAATGGTGTTTCTGTTTTCAGTTTTAGTTCAACTAGGCTGTTTTCCCATAAGTAACGGAGGTGGTTGTTTTGGTTTAATGGACATAACAGGACAGAGCAAATCAGAACACCCAAAAAATTATCATGTATAAGATTTAAAAGAAAAAATCATGTATAATGTATATGTGGTATGTGTGTATGTTTGTACGTACGTAAGTATGTATGCATGCATGCCTGTATACGCAAACGCATAAACACATTATAACCTTTCTATATACATGTAATCATAAATCAATCATATTCAATACATATCCAAGTCAATACAATACCCTAATGCTACCTACAGTCAGACTAGATTTAGAGCTTCCAATAACTTGAACCACGAACTAAACATGATTATCCTCAAACAAACCTTGCATCTAATTCTCTCTTTGTGAGCTAGATCCCTCAAATGGTGGCTGTCAATGGCAGAGGAACAAGTGGATCTTCTCCGGTTTGTTGGCATTGAAGATCATTTTCCGGCAAGATTTATTGTTTGCTTGGGAGCTTTTATTAAGTGGGAGTGCTATAAGTATTGCGTTAGAATCTCCATTCAAGGGTTTTCAATAAAAATCCGGTGGGTGGTGGTCATGGATGGCAAATGGACTTTCTTCAACGGTAGGTGTTCTGTTAGAACAATGGGGTTGAGCTACGGTACTATAAAAATCCCTTTTACTGTATAATCACATGTTAAGTTATGATGTATTTCTAAGTTCAACATGGACTCTCTTTGATCTATCCCCTCTTGCATGTATTTTATTTGAAATCTAAATTAACTTCTGGCAAAGAAATAAAAGGGAACATGAAGTGTTAACAATAAGTAATAACCCTGAACCAGATTTCCAGGTTGCTATTTCCATGGAACTATACAGAAAACAAAAAACTTTCACATCATAATTTTGCCAACCATTTCCCGGCAACGGAAACACATGGCGAAAGAAAATTTTGCTCATCTAGGCCAAAACCATCCATTAGACCTAAAAAAGCATCTTATTTACATACATTTATAAGTACTGGTTATTTTAAAGCAGTTTCCTTGGCAAAATCAAGCAACCCAATAACTTCACCCGAGTACAAGTCGCATAATATCAACCGTACAAGGAAAGAAACACTTCTTTTCTTTTATTTATTTCTTAAATCAACTCCAACTACGAGCTTGCACCAAAGACACGGATTCTCTTTTCTATAGGAACCCGGCAGCACGGACAGGTAGCCTTACCCTTCTTCCCGTAATTGTCACTGCAACTGGCACACATTACTTGGTGAGCACAAGGGAGAAAAACAATACAAACTTCATCTTTCATGCAAATTATGCATTCTCTATCGCAGTTTCCTTTCTTCTCACTCGAATCTTCCAGTTTATCCAAGTCGTTGAGTAGTTTTGCGATAGTTTCACCTTGGGGCTTTTTCCTCTCGGGCTTCCCTGATGGTAAAGTAGTTGGTTGATTATTCAATTCGGTTGACTCTGCATGCAATTTTAGACGCAAAAGCTCCTGCTCAAGTCTTTGCAGATCATCCTTATGGCGCTGAAAGTCTATCTCTATCTTGAGGCGCAAAGCTTCAAGTTTCCTTTTATTATTAACTTCAGCTGCTTCCTTGGAGCATCTTTCCTCCTCTGCTAGGGCCATAGCTTGCTCTTTTCCCTTCACTTCTTCCCTCCACTTTGCCTGTGAAAGAATATTGCAACTATGACTGATCAACTGGAATGTACAAGAATATACATTAAATAATTTAAAGCAAACATGTGCTGACAACTTGCAACATACTCCATATGAACCAAACTGAAAAATAAACCATCTTGAATTTCTAATTTTCTTTTTGCATAGAAGAGAAGACGATGATTGAAAAAAAAAAAAGTCCATGGAGATGGCTGGTACTCGTATTCAAGGAAAAATGCTTTGATCAGAACAGGCTTTTGATGTACCACATATGCTAAGAAGCAGCATAGAATGATGTTCATGTTGAACTAAATTTGACACATAGATAGATTGTGCTGTGATAAACAGGGGAGTTTGATTTACCACATATACTAAGGTGCAGTATCTATAACAATTTTCAAATTAAACTTTTAAGTAGACTCTTGGAGGGATGGAGAGAGAGAGAGAGTCTAAAAGACAAGGTAATTGTTCATTCAAGGCATGAACTATTGTAAATATAAGATGGATAGCAAAGCTTACTGACAGCCATACAATTGCTCATTTATCCTGAGGCAAAGCTATTCTGTAAACATGTGAGATCTATTTTCTTTTACCATTGAAAAACCAGTAAGAATAAATACCAGAGAAAAAAGTTTTTCTATTCACAGTGTAGTTCCCAGAAGAAATCTATTAGTATCCACCAAGTTAGTGAACTGAACTATTTAACAGTGTTTCTACCCCTATCAGTGGTGCACTGCAGATCTTCAATTAAGAAATTACATTTGCATTATATATGTGAAAGAGAATACCTTCAGTTTCCTATTCCACTTTACTACTTCAAAGAAGAAACAGATGCACAAAGAAAAAGATTTAGTTATTTATTTAAGCAAAGTGTCTATTTTCCCATATGATTATGCTCAGAAACGGTAAAAATGGTTGCACCCCATTTTGATTGCAGTAATGGCAAATTAACATTTTTAAATATTTAACTATTGGAAGACTAGAGAAAGGTTCCACGTCATACTAAACACTGATAGTCGACATGCCATCTCAATTTCACCCAAATGCATCTAAATGGAATTAGTACAGAAAACATTCATAAAATATATATGGATAGACAGATAACGAACCTCAGCATCTTTCTGAGCCTGCTCAACCGTTGCCAATTGTGGCTGAAGTTCCTTGATCTTCTCCTTCTCAACCACAATCTCGTCCTGCAACTTAGTTTTCTGCTTCTCCCAAGCCAAAAGCTTCTTCAGGCACTTTTTCTCCCTCTTTGCAACCTCCAAACATGCTGCCACTGATTCTGATGCACTCAATTTAAAAGCTTCCATCTCTGCTCTAATTTCTGCATTCTCAGTTTCAAGCCGTCTAACAGCAGCATTGGCCCGGTCCACTTGACCACTAGCCTTCCTCAACGCATTTTCCATTTCAGACAGCCTCTTCATTGTTGAGTCTTCGAGAGTTTGCTTCCCTTTCTTCAATCTTTGGGTCTCCTCCCTTTCCATTCTCAGCATTTTAAGTTCAGTTAAATCATTACTAAGCTTTCTTGCAGCTTGCACGGCCTTCTTATGTGCCCATTCCTTCCTTTCTTTCACTTGTCTCTCTAAATCCTGAACCTGGTGAAGTAGTCTCACTATCATCTCATCCCTTTGATTCTCACCCGTAAGCTCCAAGTTCTCATCCAGGTTCAGATCACGAAATTTGCTCAACATTGAATTAACCTCATCTTGATTTTTTTGATTCTGGCATTCCCCATCATTTTGAGCTGAAACCCCATCTCCTGGGACAACAGCTGCCACATCACAACCTGATGGAAAAACGCTCACACAAGGCTGAGATTGCTCCTGTGTCTGTGTTTGCATCTGCTTTGAATTAGCCCTAAAACCTGCAGCAAACATCGCAACATTCTTCTTCAATAGAGACTTCATGGAAGGTGAGAGATTAAATCTCTTAGGACATTCGATATCCCTTTGCAAAGTCATTTCAGAACTATATGAGAAAAATCCATTAACAGTAAAATCAGGTCCTTGCCCACTACCAAAACCCCATCCTCCATGGAATCTGCAAAGAGCTGGTGCCATCACACCAACCCCATTATCAAGTCCAGTACTTCCAACACCATCTACATTACCCTGCGACACATTACCAGCATTAGCAGGA
>CAODLS011242659.1:0-10075 GCA_948243855.1 Flueggea neowawraea
TTGCAGAATCAACTAGGCATAAATTAGAAGTTGAGATAATAATGAAATTAAAATTATAGATATCCAATAGAATACATACAGAAATCCGTAAAACGTCTTTTTGGAATATGAAGAAACTCAGCATACTCCTGAGACCCTTCATTGGTCTTGTGAAGCTGCAAGACCAGAGGCCGCCTCGTCACAATCCCTACAAAAGAGAATTACCAAAGTTGGATTCATGCCCAAAAGAATTATAAACAATCTCCAAAACTAAAACAGATTTGACAAAATGACAAGAAGAAAGCAAAACTACCTGATCCTCTAGGAAGAAAGTCTCTGCCCACTATACTCTCCAAAACAGAAGATTTCCCTGAACTCTGCCATCCAAAATCCACTCCAATCAAACGCATGACAGATAAAATCCCCCATAAAGATCCTAGCTTTACTTCCTTGAAGACAAATATTAGGGAGAAAAGAAGTGTTTCTTTTTTTTTTTTGGTTTAAAGTTTCTTAACAGATAAAAAATGGAGAAAAGGAGAGAAACCTGGCCGCCAACGACGGCGACGGAGGGAAGAGCTTCCCAAAGAGAAGAGAAAGCGTTATCACCACCACCATAGTCACCAAGAACCGTACAAGCTCTCTGGATTGTGTTCACTAACCCTATCAAGCTCTCCATGGTCGTCATCTTCCTCCCAAAAACGAACCCCCGTTATTATTTACCACAGAAAGTAATTCTGAGACTTTTCAGACAAAGAAAGGAGTAAGGCGGTCAGAGTTGTAGAAATATCTAAACACTTTCTTTGTTATGGCGGAGACACAGAAGAAGAAAGAAAGCAGCAGCCTCTGCTGTTGACGCTGCAGAAATCTGGTGGGGAGTGGGAATGATGTGGCTGATAATGAATCGTCTGTTTGAAAACAAACGTCACGGTCGGTGAAGAAATACGTCGATAAACGCTGTATCACTGAATTGGGTGGCTAAAGCTAACGCTTAATCGCAATTATGGAGTAGTGTTATTATTATTAAGAACACGCGTTTGAAAATTTGAAAGGCCCGAAGAGTGGGACCCAGGGCCATGCCACAAGAAGAAGGCCGTTTTCCTTGCAACTATCTGAGGGAGCCGAGCCGAGCTCTGTTTTGGTTCTAGTCTAACAACTGTCCAACATTAACACAGCTGCCAATTAATCTAATCAAAGTTTTAATTAATCTAATCAATAAGTACTCACTTGTTGTTTCTATTTGTTATTAAACATACACACAGACAGACATTGATTGCCCTTTGCTACTGCTCTGTTTGCAGCAAATATTTCCCAAAATGTCAAACATCGAGACCCATAGTTTACACGCTAAATGCCTTCTTTTATTTCCAAATTTTCTTCTTTCCGACATTCTAATCTCTTAACGTTTAATGGAGTAATGGTGCTAACCATAACTTGTTGGCCATCTTCTTTTTTGCTTGCATCAAATAAGCCACATGGTTTTTCTCTTTGCTTAAATGGGAAGAAATGACGAATCATCTCAAATCCGACCGTTACCTGGAAAGTCATTTTCAAGTCAAGATGCAATCACTTTTTCCTTGGCCGCAAAGCAGTTCAAAAACTACAGACCTTTTACCTTCTAGCTCTTCAAGAGCTATTCTATTTATCAGAGCCGCAAGTCAATAGAATGAATATAAAGGTGAGTTTCTGCAAGGGGCTATAGACCATATGTCTTCGCAATGGTGCCTGGACTATAACTTGAAGCCCCGGGGCTGGAGATGTTCCTGCAACAACCAACAAACTTCCAAGGATTTTAGATGCTTAAGATCAATGATGACAGAGTACATCTAACCATTCACGTCGGGAAACAAAAAGAAAAAAAAAACACATCAAACCATAAACCGAAAGACAAACAGGTTTAAAACAAATTATTGTGCTTTGCTTTCAAGAATTTTTGTACCAAGAAAATTTGGCGACTTATCTTGTACATTATTTTTCAGGTTACACATTTTTGAATCCTAGGTACATGATCCGTCACTAAAGCCTAAGAAACCTGAAGTAGCAGCACAAAATTTTGGGGTCCGAAGGTGCACCGAGAACTAATGTACAATAAGTTATAACAAAGCTGTTATGGCATTCCAATGCAAAATCAGGACACCATATATTTATTTTGACAACAATGTTTGCGATCCAATGTTTTCTTCAGGCAGTTATAATTTCACTCCTTCTTGTACACCAAGGTTGGATATTCTGGACTCCACATGTTGTTCTTCACATATTCTACAATTCCCACCTGCAAAATCATGTCCATATTGTCAAATATAAATTTCTCAGCTTTGGTTTCCGTAACTGATTTTTTTTTTGAATAAAAAAGTAAGGAAAGCATGCAATCTAGACTATTTAAGCATCGATTATAATAGATAAGAATAATTGATTTCAACTTTTCTGGAACTAAAAAGCTTGTCTCAGTCTCAAGATGCATTACAATGTCACTGACTGAGGTGAGCGGAGGGTGTCTGTCATACATTGCTAACAAGAAATTTTAAGGGTAGTTAAATCGATGGATGGGTTCAAGGACCCAGGCCGGAAGGAATATTGGCTATCTTCTACCAAAGCCAATAGACTCACATTAATCACTCTCTCTAAAGTTCATCAGCGACTTGTTCTTGGGAACCACTGGTATTGATCCAGTGAATGATACACTTATCTTCCTCATTCCGAAATTTCCACACCCAGATTTGATCACCCAATTCCGTCCAATCGGTTTATGTAACGTTGATTACAAAATCCTAACCAAGGTACTTGTTTCGCAAATTCAACCATATTTACCAACCTTAATTGGAGAGGAATAGTCAAGCTTTGTGCCGGGGAGACAAATCATGGATAACATCATAATTGTCCAGGAAATTACTCATTCTATGAGGACAGCAGGGGAAGAAGGGAACAATGGCAATTAAGGTAGATCTCGAGAATGCCGACGACAGTATAAGATGGAGCTTCTTACATGAAACTCTTCAACTAACACAAATGCCTAATGATCTCATCACCTTGATAATGAATTGCGTATCTACTGTCAACATGAGAATACTATGGAATGGAGAAACCACTAAAGCTTTCTCTCCATCTCGGGGTCTCCAACAAGGAGATCCACTGTCACCTTATCCTTTCGTACTTCGTATGGAGAGGTTAGCCCATGTAATGAAGGATGTCCTCACCACTAGCTCTTGAATTCCTTTCTCAGTTTTTCGACAGGGCCCTCATATCTCCCACCTTTTTTTTGCAGACAACGATGTGCTCTTTGGTGAGAGCTCTACAAGGCAAATGGAGGTGACGGTTGATTGTCTAGCCAGTTCCTTCTTAAACTGGGTTGGAGATTACTTAATCAATCCGAGGGTCGAGGAGAGTTCTTTGGAACAAATATAGCAATGGTAATTAAATGAATTTTGCCGCATCACATAAGACTAACTGGTCCCCTTTATGGTGTGGTATCCTAAAAGTTGCTGATGCTATTACTGCTTCCACTTTATGGTCTGTTGGAAATGGGAACCTTATCAAGTTCTGGACTGATGACTGGATCGAAGGTAGTGGCCCACTAATTGATCATGTTTCGGATCCTAGCATGATAATTGACTTACATGCTACTGTTGCTAAAGTGTTTAACCATGGGATGCCTAAAGCGTTTCAACTCCTGCCAACTGAAATTGTCTCTAGAATCCAAGCAAGTCGTGCTTCAATTCCGGAAGCACCTAGAGATTGTATAATCTGAAAGCACTCCAACTCAGGAAAGTTCTCTTTATCTACGACCATTGCTTTTCTTATGGACAAAATTCATGACTTTGACAACTCGATTTCTAATGCTTTTTGGAAGACCATCTGGAAATGGGATGGACCTCAGCGGGTCAGAACTTTTCTCTGGCTCCCACAACGAGGGAGATTATTAACGAGTACTCAAAGATTCAGATGTGACCTCTCCACCTCTGCAACCAGTCAGAAGTGTGATACCCTTAATGACACTACCTTGCACGCTCTTTGTGACTGTCCCGAAGCTGCTAAGGTATGGCGACTAATAATCCCTTCTGAACTGGGAAACTCTTTCGTCAATATGGACCTACAGATCTGGATATGCGACACTTTAAGACTCACTAGACGTCAATATCGCAGTGTGGATTGGCCTCTAGTGTTTGGCATTGTTTTGTGGCAGATTTGGACTGCAACAAACAAGCTCTTCTTTTAGGGAAAAAACTTGTACCAGAACCTAGTTTTCAAATGCTTCTCCTGGGCTCAAAGCTATCTTCCTGCAAAAAAGGCAATTGGACGATTTTCTTCTCTGAGAAGCTCTCAATCTCGGGAAGAAAGCTCTTGGCAGAAACCTTCAGAGGGTTGGTTTAGGCTAAATGTCGATGCGGCTGTGAATGAAAGTGAAATAAAGTGTGCCGCAGGTGGTGTCATCAGAGATCCTAATGGGATTAGTAGAGGTTGTTTTCAAGTTAGATAGGGATTTTGTTCACCTTTGTTTGCGGAACTTTGGAGCATTCTATATGGATTGAAATGGGCATTAGGGAAGGGATTCCGGAGTCTTATTGTGGAGTCGGATTCACTTCTAGCCATCAGCTATGTCAACAACCCGCAAGAATGGACAGGAAGGCAACAAGCCTCATTATGGGAAATATGTCAATTGCTCCAACAAAATCGAGAAGTATGCACTCATGTGTACCATGAATCGAACTTTGGTGCCCACTAACTTGCCAAGGAAGGACTCAAACAATCAGACTATGTTTTCCACAAACTCGGAGATATTCCAAGTTTTCTTATGTATTTTCTATACTATGATTGTGTGGGAATTGTCCCATTAAGTAATCTCTTTACTACTACTACCTTTGTCAGGTCTCAATAGCCTATGGATTTCAGTACTATTAATGGAAATTACCCACTCTTGTTCAGGGAGGCCAGCCTAGCTGGGTTGTCCGAAGAGGGTGCCACCCCGGCCCAAAATCAGCCTAGCTGAGTTGGGGCCCGGCTTGGGCAGGACTTCTCCCAAAAAAAAAACATGAAACTTCAGCTCATATTGACACTACTCCTATCTGAACTCAAGTAGCTGTTGAAAGAGTAACACACCTGATCAAGTTTCCGGATTTCTCTAGCATCCATCTCTCGGTATCCTTCCGCAAGATCCTCCTCTATGGCCTCCTTTATCACAGCTGCAGCTACCTCCTTTGTTATATCTCGTATCCTGCAAATAGCAATAAAATCAGACTATGCATAACACCTGTGCATTATAATTTCAAATTTCTTAAAGAAGAAATCAAGGGTAAGAGCAAGATTACATACCTCGAAATTGAAGGGTATATGATCCCTTTAATAACCTCCTCCTCTGTCATATATGCAGCTAGGCTGTAATGTACGACTTGAGGTCAGCCACATCAAGCATCAACATATCCATGCATCATTTCATACAAAGGAAGCATTTTTAATTCAGAAATGCATGAAATTGATTTATGACAATAATGCTCTCAGATATCATTCTTGTTCAAATTTTATGCCACGTCCCAAGACAATTTCTAGCTTATCTTACATATGTTAACACATTTAATTTGAATTGGTTAGCAAAACCAAAATATCTGCATTGTTAATCAAAGATTCTTGACAAAGTACCATTCAGCTGCAGCCTGTAGCATGCCATCAGAAATGATCCTTGAGCCAGAAAGAAGTGTTCCGAGTCCAATACTACATAAACAGATAGCTAATAGTTATGACAATAAAATAGGCAGCATTAGTGTCCTTTTGGCATAGTAAAAACAAAAAGTCCTTTTGGCATTCAAGAGGCAACACTTACCCTGGAAATAGATACATATTGTTTCCCTGGTTGCAGTGCCCAATATGACGATTTCCTGCAGAAAAAAAAATAGTTGGACATGGGCAAAAAATAAGTATTAATCTCAAGTTCAAATGACGCTGGATATTGCTTCTACTTTCTGACTCAAATCAGACAACATAAGTGCTACATATATTTGAAGAATAAAATCCATATCAATATCAAATTGAAAATTATAGTTCATGCTGCATACCAAGATCCACGTTCTTAAATGGGCTTCCACTTGCAAATATAATATTTTCACCAAGAATGGAAAATGCTTCCTCAGGAGTGCATTCAGCTGTCAGCATGGTGTGAAAGAGGATGGAGAAAAGGACACAAACAGATTGGATTAGAATTTTTCTATTTGGACCTGGACCACTTGGTGAGAGTTTTTACTAGAACTACTGTACATTCTTTTCTAACAAAAAGCAAAAGGAGTAAAGTGTAAAAACCAAAAGAAAAGGAAATGCATTGTCATACCATTTTTAGTAGGGTTTGACATGGCAAAGATAGCTGGTCTAGTTGAAGTTGAACCTTTGAGGGCCTCCAATACCTAACAATATAATGTGCACAACAACAATTTTGTTAAGCTATTTAATCTCGTGAAAATCGTGTATGTATATGCAGAAATATCTCTAAATCCAACCAAAAGTTTCAAACGATACCGTCCGTCCATAGTGATTCTGGCATCAATTCAGTACCTCTTTTGAGAATAATCCTCCTACTGCAGACAGTCCAAGAAGCACATCAGGTTTCACTTCCCGCAACTGGTTGGAAAATATCAGACGTGGATATGGTAAGCTTGAATAAAGGGTACACTAAGAAGATAGTGACTTAAAATTGCATAGCAAAGAGCAAAGTTTCACGAACCACTTCTACAAGACTTGCACCTTCCCTTAATCCTTGACGACTGGTTTCCTTGGAACTTTTTGCGAATGGCAAGGCATCCGGATCAATATTTTCACGTTCATCTGTGATCAGGCCCTGGATGAGATGAACACAGCAAAAAGGCTCAATTGTGATGCAGGAAAAAGGCCATGAGAAATGCTGACACAGTACGCTTCACAACAAGAAGACCACATCAAATTTTTACATTCTTACAAGTAGGATAGCTTAAATGGCTATAAAAATTCAAAACCACTAAAAATTATGGAGCAGACAAGACATGATAACACCAGGAGTTTTGTTATGAATTACTGCCAATAAAACTTGTTGCAGAAGAATGTAATTTCTGGAATCAAAAGATGATGAAGCTTGCATACAAAAATATTGAAACTCTCAATCAGGTAGTGATCTTCGCATTTATGTTTGCTTGAACGTATTAAATATATCAATCAAACAAAATATATGTATTAATGTGGCCAGATAGGTGTTTTAGACAAAAGCACACAAGTGTTCTTACATTGGCATCAACCACCCAGAACTGACTCCGGGCACTTTCAAAAGCAATTTCATTGTTACCCAACATTCGGGCCATTGTCCTCCTAGCAGCATTCAGAACCCCGATTCCCGCACTGCAAAAGAGCAAAACTAAGCATAAAGGGGGACGACATTTGTAACAAACATGTGTGTGCCTTCTGCAAACTACAATATTGTTAAGTCAGGTGTCCCGCATTCATGATGCTTTCTTGAGGAACACTTAAACTAATTAATTTCACCTAAGAATATATAAATGGTTGCTTAATGCAGAATGGTTCATTGCCTAAACCAATCACCTGAATAGTATTTAGAAGTATCTTTTCACACGGGATGGCCAACTTCTATTTAAGCCACAGAGATATTGTCCATCATTGGACCACTAGTATCATCTTTCAATCTTGTTTCCCCAGACTAGTGTATACGCCGAACCCCATTCCATGCTAATCAGCACACCCCTTCTCATTTTCCTATGTTTACATATTACCCAAAAGAATGCCTAATGTGATCTATTCATACAGTTTATAATAATTTTACTCTGCAGCATATATCATTTCGAACTTTAGGCCGCAGACCAAGAATAATTGAAGAATTTATGTTTATTGGATCAACCAACAGCAAAAATGTCATCATCAGTCTGCTTATTGAATATATAACTGAATATGCTAGGTCGGACAACTAACCTCCCAGCACCAGCGACAACAATCTTTTGCTTGGGAAAATCAATCATTGGCCTTCCTTGAGCTCTTACAGCTCCTAAAAGACCAGCAATTGCAACCCCTGCAGTTCCCTGTGTAGCAAATTAACATTCAATCATCCAAGTAGGTAAATAAAACTACTTGTAATATAGCTAATATTTTCATCCAAAAATACATCCTTTAATTCCTTTTATGTCAGGTATTTCAACAAGTAGCACTTAGTAAACACAATATACATGCCAGTCCATATCACTGACAACTTTAATAACATCTATAATAGAAAAGTAATCAATTATCAGCCTTTGGAGATCACGTAAGCAATAGTTTCGAAACAGAAGTTTAAACTGAGATGCACTTTGTAGTTTTATGATAGGGCTCAACATTACCTGGACATCATCATTGAACATTCTGTAATTATTTCTATATCGCTGCAACAACTTGAATGCCCACTTGCTTTGGAAATCCTCAAACTGGATAAATTTGGTGTATTAGTATGTCTCAAAGAAATTAAAAGCACAAAGTGGGGGCAGACAGACAAACACGAGAGCATTTTGATAAATTAGTGAGGTTCAAAAGACTTAGATTACCTGCACAATCACATGTGGCCAACGAGTAAAAACTGCCTCCATGAATTCATCAATGACTTCTATATACTCGTCCCCATCAAGACGATGCTCTTGCAATCCCAAATCTATCAATAGAGAACAATATGGTCATCTTCCTGTTTATAAGGAACAAAATCAGCTGATAAAAGCATGATAGCAACTATAAAAATTGAAAAAATGGTAGCAATCTAGCAACTGAGTACAAGAATCACTCAAGAAATAGTTTAGACTCAAATACTCACCACATTCTTGGACAAATTTGAAAATCAAGGTCAAATTTTGCACACAAAAGAGATCAATGAATCATGATCTGGAAATCAGTCCCAATCACCGCTGATGAAATTAGTTTGAGTTCATATTCTGTCCCTTTATTGACCACATACAAGAAGCTTGAAAAAGAAATCTTCTTCAAACAAAGGTTTTTATATGTGTGGTTTCACAAATCTATTCAATATAAATCTTCTTTTCTTAAGTTGAATCTATTGCAAATAATTAGAAATTAAAAGAATGCTCTTATTTACTATAAACTTTTCAATATCAATAAGCCGGCGAAAAAGGTGGTCACATACTCACACAACGGATCTTTAAGCAGCTTCTCATTGTTGGTCCCAACATCAATCATTACGGGAAGCACCTGGTGAAGGGGAGAAAAATAGCAAATTATAATTTAATGCATCTGTAGTGAGTTAAGGAAAGAAAATATAACTAAAAATAAAATCATCACCACAAAATAAAGAAAAGATAAACCATCACAACAACAATAACCAGAGTGTTGATTCAACGCCAACAATTTATTGCAAGAAATAATAAAGAACCTAAAAGTTTACAGTACATTACCATTTATAAAACTGTCCAAGAGACACATTAGTGAAAAAATAATTTCTTTGAAGAAACAACACCAGCTGATAAAGTTTAGAATTTAGAAGTTCTCAGTTCTGCTACTCAAAATGTGCATGGCAATTTTTTTTAGTAGCATAAGTTCTTTAAAAAGATCAAAATTTTGCACCAAGAAACATGTGAAGCAAGCATATACCCTCTGAGGATTTATGCCAGCGGCAGCAACATATAAATCTAGCTTCCCAATTGCAATTCCAATACCCTGAACTCCAAGATCTCCAAGACCTAATATCCTGCTTCCGTCTGTAACAACAATCATATCGACCTGTATGCATTTAGAAAAAGGGCAGTGAGAAATGCATAACAAACTGAGACCAATGCTCTACATCCAACTAAGACACAGCATAACAATCAAGAATCATTGGAAATCACCGCTCTGCTTGTCCAGTTTCTCTATCATTTGGTCCTCCAAATGTCATTACCTAAGCAAAAACGAAATTCTAACATAACCGAGTCCTAAAGGGTGATTGAATACCTGCTCAGCTGGCCAGTTATAAACCATGGACATCATTTCTCCCCGGTCAGCCGCACTAAAATACATTCCTCTTGGCCTTCTAAACAAGCCACTGTAATTCTGACAAACAAGACCCACGGTTGGAGTGTACACTATGGGAGCATATTCCTCAATATTGGCAATTAGGACCTGCGCA
>CAODLS011242741.1:0-17896 GCA_948243855.1 Flueggea neowawraea
ATAGGCTGTCACATCACCACATAGTAGTGGTGCTGCCTGCTCTAGTGCTAGCTTTTCAGGTATCCTGACCACAAAACTGCATAGTCATTGTGATTTCTGATGAGTAACTATATAAGCTTCATAGGTATCTTTCTGACAAACACTTTTAAGAGGAATCCAATTCTAAACTTACAAACTTTAATAACAAGTTTAGAACAATCGGCATTGGTTTCAGCAATTCACTTACTTTTGATGGACAACCATGGCAGAAGCATAGCCTCCCTGAGTGGTTCTTCCATCTATGTCAATGCCACCATAAGTAGGAATCACATTGTTGCAGTACTGCTCCATGTTGGAGTTGCAGGACAGACACTCCCCACAAGCCCAAACTATGCAGCCAACTCCAACTATATCACCAACCTTAAACTCTCTCACTTTAGGACCCAATTCCACAACTTCTCCCATCACTTCATGCCTTCAAAACAATCAAATACCAAAAGGGTTAAAAAAAGTGTTTATAAATTAAGAAAGTAAAAATATTGGACCGAGGAACTGACCCTGGGACTAAAGGGTAGGTGGTGATGGCCGACATCTCATTCTTGACCTGGTGAAGATCAGATTGGTCTACTCCACAGTACAAGACCTTCAGGACTACATCTTCTTGACCTGTTTTTCTGTTCAGGAAATCGCTCAAAGATTAGCCGACGACAATGGCGATAAGGCATGTCAGTTTGAGTGAGAGATCAGAGAAGTGAAGAAACAAGACCTGAGGGTGTATGAATATGGTGAAAGATGCCCTGATGGGTCTCTAGCTGCCCAACTAGTCGCCATTCTTCCTTCCATTTTTGTTGAAACTAATTGCAGACACCACCGTATAAGACCCAATATGAATTGATATGCATAAACATAGGCATGCTTTATAGAGTATTTATAATCATAATATATTACAGCGACGTTGAATTCAACGCATCTAGATAGAATTTTTAAGAGATTTTTTAGGATTTGCAACATATAAAAATTTACCTCCTTTTGTGAGGGATAATCTATAATCTATAAAAATAATAGTAATTTTTTAAAAAAATAATCACTATATCTATATATTAATATAAAATAAAATACATAGATTAAGAAGTTGACATGTGATAAATTGACATATATATTAGTTAAAAATTTGACATGTGGTACTTTATTATTTAAAATATTATCATTATTATTTCAATTAATATCATATAAATTAATTAAATATTATTAATTTTTAATATGAACGCATTTATTATAATTATAAAAATTAAAATTTATAAATAAATTATTTGTTAAAAAATTATAAATCAAATTTTATAATTTTTATATTTTAATGAAAAGCAATCCTCAATTCAAATAATTTATATAATCAAAAAAATAATATTTTTTACTATCATATAATTTCAAAATAAAAAAAGAAAAGCAACAGGAACTTATTAGTTTTATAACAAAACATTGAAATGGTCCAAACAATACCCATAAAATCGTTTGATCCATTAAAAAATTCACAAAAAATAAATGAAGAAAGCAACAATAAAGAGAAAAAAATAAAATTATTAAGCTAATCTAAAAATTTTATAAGCACATGACATTATTTCGGAGTCTCTCAAGAAGTTAAATGTCAATTACAATAAAAACATATGTTTTAAATTATAATTTATATAAATAACATAAAAAAATATGTTCATATTAAAGATTTACAATATTTAATCAACCTATAAGATAATAAATAACAATAACAAAAATTTTAGCTATAAAATAAATTCAATTTTTTTAGGACAAAATTCCATTGCAATTACATATTTAGGCCACAAAGATTTGACTAAGTAAACTAAATTATTAATAAATAAATAAAAACTTCGATTATAAATCTTGATGTGAAAAATAGCTTGAATCAAATAGGTAAAAATGTGCAAAAAGTTCAAGTTAGATGATTTTTATTTTATAAAATTGACAAATTATTATATTCTTATAGTTATGAAGATTAATTGCCACAAAGAAATGCATTTTCCAAAATGGGTATTATGAAGTAATAAATTCACAATTAAATTGATTGTCTCTGTAAAGTGTGTTTTGGTTACTAAAATTGTTAAAAATTTGACTAGAAATGCATGTATTGTTTTAGTTTGTAGAATATTAATTGTTTGCTTTGTTGATATATTTAAATAATTACTTTTTTCACAATCTGATATTTTATTGATTATACAATAAACCTTTCTACGACTTTTTTGACATGTTTTAAGTTTTTGAGCATATTATAACCCCCAATCTTTAAAAAAGTTATTGTTAAAAAAACTAAAAAATACATAAAAGATCAAAATGCATTAAACGTTTTTTATCATATCAGTCTTTATCTTCCCTAACCTGTTTTCTATCATGGTTAAATACATGTGTCGATTTTAAGGTCAAAACAGCTGGGTGGAAGACTATTATCTATGATAAGGAAAATAATCCATGCAATTCTACGAATAATATTGTATATAAAAATATTTTTCAAAACATATAGTCACAATATGAAAAATACACTAAACTGCCAAAAATATTTTTATTTTAATTAATAAAATAATTAAGTTGCTTAAAAGTTTTCATTGCATCACGTGAGAGTCGTGCTAGTTAATTATAATCGTATTATATTTTAATTGTGATGTTTCATGAAATTTAAAATTATTTACAATATCTAATTTATTAAATTTATAAAATTAATTAATTTCTAAAAATTGTTAATTTTAAATTCTACAACATTTTAAAGTTCCAAACTTATTATATAAACAATAATAAATATTTAAAATTTATTTTATTATATAAATAGTATATTAAAATAAAAGAAAGAACGTGTAAGATTTAGAATAATATATTGGAAATGGAATGATAGTTAATGTTGAAATTACACTATTTTAATATAAAATTTGGTGTTGAACATTGAAAAGAGACTTAGAAGCGCACTTCATCCCTATTTTTGGTAAAATAAATGATTTAGCCACTCTAAATTCTCTAATTCTTCCTTGTTCAAATCCTCTCTTTCATATACTCTAAACTTGCACCCTAAAAAATCATAAAAATTAAACTAAAAAATATTTTGTTTTAAACCCATATTTCGTGTCCATGGACTTGCATAATATTTGGTATAAATGAATTCCTTAAAATTTCATGAAATTCATTTGCAAATCCAAATTCTGTTTGATTTACATTTTAAAAAAAAAAAACTCAAATCCAAGAATTGCAAATGAAAGAATTGGAAGTAAGGTAAAATTGTTCATTTGCAAATCTAAACTAAATACATGTTATTTGCAAATGAATTCCATGTCATTTCTCTTTTGGACAATTTTATCGATGTCATTTATTCTTATTAACAAAATTACTCTATTCTCTTCACAACACCCATAGACGTGCTCTCCCTCACTGTCTCCTTCCCAATCCTCTCTTCCCCTCTCCCTCTACCCCCCTCACTTTCTCGCTCCATCTCTCCCTCTCTCTCCCCCTCACTCTCTTGCTTTCGCCCTCCCTCTCTCTCTCCCTCTCAACCTCTCACTCTCTCCCTCTCTTCCCGCTCTCTCTCTCCCTCCCTCTAAAAAAAATTATTTAATATTAAATAATTAAATATTTAATCTATATTAAATAATTATTTAAATAATCAACAAACAATTGTTGTTATAATATTCTTGTCATAATTTTAATTAGTATTATAAATGTAAGAGTATATTAGTTACAATGTACAAATAATTCTAATTTCTAAGTCACAACAAATAAAAAATTTATTTATAAATGATAGAATTGAAATTCTAGTATATACTATATTAAACAGTTCATTTCATTTGTAAGTCCAATTTTTTATTGATTTCATTTTATTTCATTTATAAATAAAATAAAATTTATATTCATTTTATATCAAATACACTGTTAGAAGCAAATTGAGATACGAGGAGAAATATATATATCTGTACACACACAAACGCCAAGCTTCTAGATTCCAAAATTTTGTATAATTTAAATATTTAAATTAAATAAATTTTATTTAAAATTAATTATAAAATTTATCTTGTTTCAAATAAAAAAATATTTTATTTGAAAGTGTGATTTTAGGTTAATCATCCTAAATCTTTGAATGGTTTCTACTCTACCTTTTCAAAAACAAATCATCATATATGGTTCCTGAGCCTAAAGTTTCTCTCTTTTAGTACAAAGTGATGGAACTCGTGAATTGACAATTTTGTTCTTTGAGTACAATTTTAACAATTTTTTTTATCTTTTTAAGAAGAGAAGAGGAGGACACTTTTGTCAGCAGTGAATATTTGACGGTGGCTTCGAGCTGAATGCGAAACTTTCACGAAAGATTGAAGAAGGATCTAGCTAGACTCTATAGTCCAGTCGACCAAGGGAGACTGAATCTATCAAACCATATTGAGTCAAAGAATCCGAACTTCCTTTTCTTTTGGGTCAATAAAATACCACTACTTATAACCTCAATACTATCTGTAAACAATCCATGAAACCTAATTGACCCTTTTGAGTTCTCTTTGTTTTTGGCAGTCTCAAATATTATCTTCAACTGCTACAAATTATAGTGTTTAGCTAAAAATACTGCTTAAGAAAATGCTAAATGCTTCACAAAACAAGGTGGGCCGAATTAGAAACAAGTCCATCCTGAAATTTGTCAAGTGGGTTGAGTTTACTAATAGACTAGCCCAGTCTGTTGAGAACTATTAATTCTTGTTCTTATTTTCTTATCGGGAGCAATCACAACTTACACCAACCATCTTCGTTTATGATCTTTTTCTCTTGATTTTCTTCTTCTGAAGATGATATTTTTTGCCTTCATTTTTTTTCTTTTCTGAGAAAAAGGGACAACTCCACTTGCACATCATTACCAATTTAGTTGGACTAACTTGAGTATACAAGTGATGTCATAACACAATCTGTTCAATTAGGTTAACTTTATCGATTAGTGATAGGTATCTTAAACGGGATCTCAACCCATGAAATGAAAATATAATAGAATTTTTCCTTCATTTATATACATTTTCGCGTATATTTAAACAAGATAATTATTATTTGCCAAACTCGAAAACATAATCTCAAACTCAATAGTAAATCCAGGATTTTTAAATAGTAGGTGCTGAATTTTATTTAGAAATGTACACCCGTATTATACTGCCCTAAGGACTTTTAACAAATACATGTAGTGCATTTTAACTATACATTGAATCGACTCACGTTCATAAATTCAAACTATGCAACAGAATTAGATCATTTTTTCTTATAAATATTCAATTAAGTAAAAAAAAACAATTAAATTACAACTAGACCTAAAATAAAACATATGAGACAATAATAGCTCGTTTCTCTTCTACATATTCAAATCTGTAGCAAATCTTCATAAATAAACTCATAGAATGAAAGATGAAAATAGGAAGGAAGTGAGCTCCAAAGAACTTAAAATTGGAGGTTTGATTGGTAGAAAAAAAGTTTGGGAACTTGCGCAAGGTGCAAACAGGAGCTTGCGCACTCCCTGTACTCTTGATTCGCCACTGATCAAATTGAAGCAAATTCAAGGTCAAATTATTTTTTATTAAATTATCGAAACTCGACACCCAAAAGCTCGGTCGTTTTTACTCGATTACACGGCCCTTAGTTTTCAAGAAGAGTCGTAGGACATATATCCTCCATTAATTGTTAATTAATTCGCAAAGCCAATGGCTTAACTATACCTATTAAATCATGCTCACACGCTTGATCTTTCGCAGAAACAATTGACAGCATGCATGGAAATGTGTTCTCTAAATTGGGAAATTTTTTACTAAACTTGGTGTATGACTTTAGCCATGCATCAATCCAATCAAGAGAGCGAATTCTCTAAATGGATTCACTTTGGAACATGTTTCGATAAAAATTCTCTTTTTTTGATTGGCTTAATGTATGGTTAAAGCAATATAGTAAGTATAGTCAAGAATTTTCTCTTTAAATTTGTCTTCATTTAGACTAGCTGCGCCTACACAACAACAATGCAAACAACTTACGTAAAGCTTATTAATACTTGGTCCCCAAATCACAAATCAACTGAGGAGAAAACGACATCATACCTATGTATATAATTAATTGTAAGGTCTTTATCGTCACATATGATCTACATCATGTAATAGATTCTATATATACCATATATAAGAATATATATAAAGGACTAACTTATCAAATTAAAAAAGATAACAAAAGGTCTAACTTATTAAAAGTGGATATTTTATAAATATGATATACAAAATAGAAAATTAAGTATAACAAGTTAATAAAAAAACAACATGATTGTATCTCGATCGTAGCCCAGCTGCTTATTAAGCCATTTCCGATATAAACATGCACACCATGTAAGTTATTCTCGACAACCAAAAGAAGAATTGCGTGCCTTCTCTTTTTAAATATTTTTTTTCCCTTCAAATCTCACTGGATTAATCACTGCAAATAGCAACTCACGTAAGCCTTTTTTTTTTCACACCAATAACTCATGCACTGGAGTGAATTACAGCACCAAAAGACCGCGGATTTAATTCTTAGTGGGACAATCAAAAAAAAAAGTTTTAATGTAAACAATGCTTCAGATAAATTATATATATGTATACATAAAGTTAAAATATAATAAAGTTAGTAGAACACTGTTTTTCTTTAAATTCTAAGTATACATAAATATGATTGGATGACTTACATAAATACTATGTGAGATATGCAATATATCAATTTTTGATAAAAACAATCAAGAAAACTCAAGTTTCCTTTGATTTTTCATATTGAGATAAGTTTTACTTTCTTATGTGCATTTTCTTCTCTACCAAACAAACAAGGCGTAAAACATAAGCATCGCCTACTGTTATTGGCCACAGCCTCCATAGAGTCATCGATGTAGAGTTACCATGCACAAGTTGAATTTGAAAGATTCATAATCCAAAGTTGATGATTCAGAACAAAACATCTGTGGTTTCTGAAACAGATTTGGACATAAACGAGGAAGGAATCAAGAAAGTTGGGCATTGAGAGGTCTTTCTCTTTACACGAACCCTAATGATCTCGCCACCTCAAACCTATCGACTCCTCTCTGCTCCCCGATAGCTACATTACTTACATCATTAGGTGAACCCATTCAGATATAGCAAGAAAATAAGAATCCCAATTCCTTCTCTGCCATTCTGTACCTACTTTCTTCTCTCATATCATAATCATAATCTCATCACTACCCAAGATTTTTGACCTATTAAAAACATTATGTAAAATAAAATTTTAGAAAACACCAAAACACTATATATGACACAGTAGAAATTTTGTCCTCTGCAAATTTTTAATTTTAACTATTTTGTTACTCATTGAAGTACTGATGGCTTGCACCAACTGTATCTCTATTTTCTTTATTGACAAGTAAGAGTGAAGAGAGAGAGAGAGACTCACGAAGGGCATGCAAATTGCAATGAAATAATCACTCTCTCACAAAGTCCTTTCATCTCTGCCAAAACCCGCAGAAGAGTACAACAAAAGAGGAGTGACGCAAGCATTCTGATCACCAACGCGTGCTTTGGATGCGTGTGATGTGGATTTCCGATTCAATGCCATTCAATTTTTACATTTGTTTTCACCTTTTCTCAGTTATTTATTACTCCAAAACCAAAAAGGCAGATATTATCATAGAGTGATAGAATATCATGTTCAGATTTCGACTTTTAATTATAGATAAAAAAAGAATAATATTTAATATCATAATTGTAATATATCGAATATATTAATTAAAAAATAATAAAAATAATAGTAAAATCATCCAACATTTCACTATATTTTAATGTTACTTTAACATAATAATATTATATTTATTATAATACATTATAATTGAGATATAAAATATTTTATGTAAAAAATTCTTAAAAGTTAATCAGTAGAGAGAACTTTGCCACAATAAAAATTTTAATCATTACAAAAAAAAAAGAAATTCTATTTGAATCATTCTGAATTAGATTATTAACAAGCGGTTGGCCTAATAACAATTATTTTGATCTTAAAAAAATTACTTCTCAAGAGTTTAAAGATTTAAATTCCCAAAAAGTATTTGTTTGAAGGGAAATATCTCATTAATGTTTCAATTTTCAAAATGAAAAACTACTCTTTATAAAAAATATATGAAGAAATTATCTTATTAAATTTTAAAAAATCATATAACTTTATGGAATAACTTATTAAAAAAACTTACGATATATTTTAAATTATCAAACTAAGTCATTGAATGAGCAGCAAACTATTGATGGCTAGACT
This sequence comes from Flueggea neowawraea, assembly GCA_948243855.1. Taxonomy (NCBI): domain Eukaryota; kingdom Viridiplantae; phylum Streptophyta; class Magnoliopsida; order Malpighiales; family Phyllanthaceae; genus Flueggea; species Flueggea neowawraea. The sequence goes on from CAODLS011242741.1 coordinate 8,278, forward strand.
TTTTGGATGATGAACTCGTTTGACATAATAATATATAATATATAATATTTTTTAATATTTAATAAAAATAAATAATAAAAAAATAAATATAAAATATATTTTTTAATAAAATTAATTATATAAATTATGTTATATTCTCTCTAAAAATACTATAATGAGTAGACACACTCAAGTCTACAAAGTTGTCTTATAGCGGCCAAGTATTGGGTAGCTTGCATCAGCAGCAGCAGTGACAAAATTTTGGAGGAGAGGTAAGAGAGGGTCAGATCAGAGGTGTCAGAACAGCTAAATACATAGTCTACGAAAATGCTCAGAGCCCCATCATTATGAAAATGCTCAGAGCCCATATCGTAGACTGAATATTATAATTTTTTTGGGTCACGAATACACTGAATATTATACACAAGTATGTATTGTATTACTTATATGAATCATATGTATCATACACGTGTTTTGTATTTTGTTTAGGGTTCATATATATATATATATATATATATATTATATATTTATGCATGTATATATAGGAACCCTGAAGTTGTTTTGTTATTTTTTCTTGTCTCTTGAAATTTGTGAATAAACTCACAACTTTTTTTATAAATAAATAATCAAATTTATAATTTTTTAATACTAAAATTTATTCTAATATCAATGAGTTATAAATATTTTAGAAAGCTCACTCAACTTGTTGAGACATAATACATAGGCATAGGTAGAGTTGTTGCCGGTTTCGGAACCGGTGGTTTGGGTTCGTCAAATATAGGAATCGGAATCGGAATCGAACCTTGGTTTTCACGGTTTAGTTCGGTTTCGGTTCCGGTTTTGACCGATTTAACCGTCGGTTCGGTTTTAGTTCGGTTCTTGTTCGGTTTCATGTTTTCTTTTTTTTTTTCAAAATTTTGTTTTTAATCTGTTATTTTATCCCGTTAATTAGTTTGTAAATTTTGTTTTATTCAATAATTAACTATAATACCAATAATATATTTTATTCCAAAGATTTTTTTAATAATTTTTAAACAAATTAACTATTCTATTAGTAATTAATAATAATAATTTATAGAAAAATGAATTTTTGAGAGAGTGTAGAAGAGACTGAGAGATAAAAAAATGGTGTAAAATTGGTAAGAATGAGGTGGGGTATTTATAGAGTTGAAAAAATAAAAAAAAAAACAAAAAAAAAAGAAAATAACCGTTGGAACCGGCGGTTCCAACGGTTCAGTGAACCGCCGGTTCAAACTGCCGGTTAAACCGGCGGTTCGACGGTTTTAAAACGAGAAATCGGAACCTAAACCGTAAACCGCCGAGTTTTGGTCGGCCGGTTCCGGTTCGGTTCCAGTTTTGACCGTTCCGGTTTCGGTTCGGTTCGCCGGTTCCGGTTTGATTTTTACAACTCTACTACAAGGTAAGATTTTTGTGACACCAATTAAGCATATATCTTAGTTTCTATGTTAACTCATTCAAATTCGGCTTGCTTCCTTCAATATTACTAATTGAACTTGTTCATCCATGAATTACATGATATGTTCATTTATTAATTGAATTTGTTCATGATAACTAATATATTGACTCTTTATTGTTTTAATTGAAGTTAATGATTTTTTTTGGCTTTGATTGTTATCTGTATATATGTCGTAATATTTGGGTTAAAGTTGCTGACATGAGAAGGTAATGTTTTACCAAAAAAAAATGTGTTCTTTTTGATATGTGGTTGTGATTATTTTATGTGGAGTAAATTCTGGGTAGTGGGTGAGCTTAATGGGAAGTGATTTTTCTTGATGTGAATGTGAATTGTAGTTTGCAATAATTAATAATTTTTTTATAAATTTGAAATAGATATGATAGGATGGAAAGTACAAAAAACATAGCAGAAAGTAGCGAAATTATTAGAGTAATGGGTAAAAATAAAAGAAATTGGAGTGTAGAAGAAGACAAAATTTTGATTGAGACCTTACAGGAGATTTCACTGATCCAACATATAAGACTGAAAAAGGATGGAAAGAAGGTTATTTAACTCGAGTTGAAGAACTTATGATGCAAAATTTATCTAATTTTGGCTTGATAGCCGGTCCACTTATTGACTCTAGATGAAAGCTAATGAAAAGAAAGCATTATACTCTATTTGAGATGTTAAGTAAACCTGAATTTGGGTGAGATGATGAGAAGAAGATGATTTCGTGCGAGAAAAATGTATACAAGGAATAGTGTTCAATAGGATCACTACTTCAAATTATTAATAGTTGTTTTCTTTGTTCTACGAGTGTTTAATGATTGTTTTATTGATTATAGAGTCATAGTGAGGCAAGAGGTTTATAGAATGTGTCTTTTCCTCATTATCATGTCATTACTGAATTGGTTGGAGGTGATAGAACTACTGGAAAAGATGTTGAAATTGTAACTGAGGAAATTGGCAATATGGATAAGGAGCCGAAAAATGATACATTTAACTCAACTGTGGGAGAAAATGGAGAAGAGAATGGTGAAGATGTATATGTATTAGAAGAAAATGTTAGGCTTACATCGAAAAGTGCAAAACGACAAAAAATTGGCAGAAAAAATGTGCCAAAAGAGGTAAAAAAAAGTATCAACATGGTCGTTGATTTTCACAATCTCTTCAATACTTTTGGGAAGTTTATGCAGGAAATGAGTAGTAATTTAACAATTTTAGCAAATTCATTCTCACGGATCGAAAATTGTGAGAGCCAGATGAATGACATGAGTAGCAACATATTAAACGAATTGTTAAAGCTTGAAGGACTGACAAGTGACGAAGTTTTTAAAGCAGCTCATATCATCACTGTAGAGCAAAACAAGTTTCAAGTATTCTTCCAAATACCTCCATACATGAAAAAGCAATACATTAAAAGTCTTGTTTATCCTAAAGGAATTTGAATTTGAAGACAATTTTTCCATCATGTTATGAATAATTTTCACTGTACATTTTTATGAAGTTATTTCCTTTCATAGTTATATTTTTTGTTATTCACAAACAAGTTTTGTTCATCAAAATTTCTTATCAACTTATCAAATTATTTTATTGAATTATTTGCTTACTAATTTTCTTATAAATTTAATAATAATTTTATAATATATTATTATATTTAATTCTAGGTCGAATATTTAAATTTTATTATAATTGATTCCAATTATGTAGTACAAATAAATCAAACAGATAATTAGGATAATCGCATTATGATTCCATGTTAAACTAAATAGTTAGAATATGAATCAATTTGATTCTGATTCTTATCATTCTCATTCCTTATATAATTGATTCCGATTCCGATTCCAATTCCGATTTCGATGCATTTTTGAACTAAACGACCCCTTATACTAAATTAAAACTTAGAATTTGACTTTTTGTATGCATCAAACACATGTTCACAAATATAGACAAGTTTGACCCATCTTACAAAATCAACCTAAAATCGCATCGGGAAAGTCGTGACGAATTAAATCCTCCACTCGTCGCTTGCTTTCCGTCTCCTTCATTGCTCCGACTTGAGCACCGTTCAACATCACCAACGTCAATTGATTTCAAAATCAAGGTATGTATTGTGTTTGTGTTTCTCTCTCTCTGATTTTCCTTTGTCTTGTGATGATATTTTTGGAGTTTTTGTTTCAATTTGAGATCTGTAATCTAGTTGTTAAACTTTTGCTTTGAATTATTTGTTTGATGTTGCTGGTTTTTTGGAAGGAGGGAGATTGGTTTTGGTGCCATTGAAATGTGGACGATGTTACACCGGCGTTGGTAAAATCATCCACAACAAGGAGTCGTCACCACCTCCAATCATTAGTGCCGTTGTTCCCGAATCGAGGAAGAAGAAGAAGAACATAGGTGTTAGGGTTTTTAGGTCTGTTGGATGCAAGATTAATTTATTGTAGTTGGTTATCTCCATACTTATTGGAGATTAATAACCAACTCATTTTGTCTTTTAATGTAAATATGTTTCTTCTTTTACCTAGCACTGAAACGGTTTTAAAAATTGTCTTTTCATACATTTTTTTTCAAAAAGTGTTGTAACTGTGTAAATTTTCCCAAAAAATATATATATTTATGGTAATTACACAGTTGACCAACAAATTTTGTAATATTTGTTATGCACGATCTGCTTTTGCTTATTAAAGTTGCAATATTTTATCCGTATGCGCCTCACTTTTCAGATTTGTGGCCAGGTTATTTATTCTGTATGGATATACTATGTTGTTTATATTTTTTTTTTGTTTATATATTATTTGAACATTGTTATATATTATTGATATCTTATTTATATGTTGTTTATATATTTTACACAATATATAAACAAATCTATTTTTTTTATATGTCGTTAATTTGTTATTAATACTTTGTTTATATGTTGTTTTCAACAATAAACAACATATAAACACTATATAAATAAAATATATGTTGTTGATTTGTTGTTTATATGTTATTTACATCTTGAAAACAATATCTAAATAAATCTGTAATTTATATGTTGTTGATTTGGGGTTTAGATATTGTTTATATGTTATTGATATATTATATATACATTGTTTTTAATATACAAACAACATATAAACGCGATATCAACAATATATAAAAACATTCAAGTTTTAAAACAAGAAACAACATATAAACAAGTCCAAAAAAATAAAAGATTTTAAACAAAATGTTAGACAAGTTTTAAACAAGAAATAACATATAAACAACAAATAAATAAGTTTTAAACAATTCCAAAAAAATGAATAGATTTTAAATAAATTATAAACAAGTTTTGAGGGATTCCAAAAAATGTAATTTATAATTGTTTTGTCGTAACACTCATAATTTTGGATTTTCCGTCAAAATATTGAAAGTGAGCTTGGTGAATCCGTAATATGTTAATATGGGCTCCGTGAATCTGAAAATGGCCCTATATATTTTGACAAATTAATACAGCACCAAAACATTCTTAAAACTTCTTACACTGAGATTTTTTTTAAATACCACAATTTGACCACTTTTAACCCTGCTTCATAGTTTTGACTTCACGCGACGAGTACAAAATAGAAACAACATGCGTACAACACCAAAACAAATGCTTATAAAACATGTATAAAATGAATACAAGACAAAAATAATTAAAATACCATTTTTAATATTTTTTATTTAGACACAAAACCACTTTGGAACAGTTACACAACGTATACAACCCTAAATATAATGGAAATGTCATTTTGATTTTCTTCTAATGATATGCTAACAAAATGAATATAAAACATATGTACAACACCATAAAAACTAAAATTATTACTTTTTAAAAATGATGAAAAAAAACTCAAAAAGTGATTTTTTAAAATTTATATGTAAAACGTGTACAGATGAGTGCCAAAAGTATACAACAAAAAATATTAAAAAATATATAAAAACAGTTTTTGAAACCTATATAGAAATATGTACAGACAAGTACATAACGAATACAAAGCTAAGTATAATTTTGCAAAAAATAATTCAAAATATTATATTATCAAAACTTTCATGATAAAGAAATTACCATGACTGTAATTGCATGAGTTATTAACCTGGCTTGGCTCCTCTTATTTGGGAAAAAGGAAAAAAATTGCAATACATAAGATAATAAATGATAAAACAATAAATCAAATCCCATTATTTTAACCTTTATTTCTCCTTATTTTTCCTAATGCCAAGTTCCAAGACCCCATTTCTTCTTTCTCTCTCTCTATTAGATGTCTCTCTCATCCCTTTCATCTCTTTTTCACAAAACTGCAAAAGTATGCAAATATAAATAAATTGAAAACCAACAAGGCCATATCATTGCCACAACAATGATCAAACCTAATCTCTAGATACAAAGATTGTAATAGCAACAAGAAATCTGAAGAAGACTACAAAATGAAGAAATCTTTTCCCAATCGCCTTTCCACTATCTTCAATTTCTATGTCACAATATATTAACTAGTATGTCTGGATACTTGCCATGAACCCTGATTTTGTTGGCAATATCATCGCTCGCAACGTATAAGGCATTAGAGACGAAAAGAGCAAGAAGGAGTGGCTTCGATGAGAGATTGTACGATGGAGATGATGGCAGCTTCTCCAATCTTTTCGCCAATTGTTTGTCGATTTGAGAAAAAGTATAGATTTAGGTTTGTGTATTCAAAAGTAGATAGATAGACAAACAAACAAATAGATAGATAGAGAGAGAGCGAGAGGAAAAGATGGAGGGAGGGGAATGAGCTATTGCTCTTTTAACTTAATTTCCTTTTCCTACTTTCAACAGTGAAAATTAAATCTATTTTAATCTAACAAACATGAAAGTAACAAAACATTGCACATACACAATGAGTGAGTCATTTTAATGTATTATCTATTATAATCATTAAATTAAATTAGATCTAATTTTTATCTTTAAAATTGGGAAAAGGAGATTAAGTCAAAAGTACAGTAGCCAAATCCAAAATGAGATGGAAAGACACAATATTCTGAGACTAAGAGTGAGAAAGGAGGAGATGGAGATGAAAATACTATTGATAAGCGCGTGAAACTCAAACATGTGGTATTTGTCAAAACTAAATTTAGTGAAACTCAAATTTGTGACATTTGTCAAAATTAAAATCCGATTGTTCCATACCTCAAATTTAAATGATAAAAAGTGCCATATTGTGTAATTTCCTTACTATATATATTTTTTGCTATTATGGAAATAGTATTGACAAAAAATATACTATAGAACATTTCATAATTTGGTGCGAACGAACATAAAGTTTTTAAAACAAAGACTCCAAACAAGATACGATTTCAAAATCTACAAAACCTAAACATTGCAAAAAAAATCTGCCTGAAATTGTATTCAAATAATTTCATCCCAAAAAAAATCCACCTCAAATTGTATTCAAATAATTTCAATGCAAATCACGATTCTCGAGATTTTCAAAAAATACTTCTTCCTAATCAAATGATAATTGCAGTAAGCCTGTAAAGTGCTGGTATTCAATATCGATCAAAGAAAAACAAGTAAATTTTGAATGAAACAACAACAAGAGGTATGATAATCTACTATAATACATCATATAGATGTAAATCATTATATTCAACCGATATCCTTTTCTTTTTTCTTCATGTTTTTTTATGTTCTTCTTATCAATTCCTTACTTTTCTATATACAATTAATAAGAAAAGTAATTGACCCACTAAGGTTGTTCGCAATGTACGGGATCCTAGCCGCTGATATTGGGACGCGTTATTGCGTCCCCATGTCGTAGCTCGTCTTCCTGCGAGAGAACGGGCTACATGTGTCAGGCACGGGATCCACTAGTTCCGCGCTTGACACATTAATCTTTTTTTTAAAACAAAATCTGACTGTTGGATCATTTTGATCTAACGGTCAAATTTATTCTAACGGAATTAAAATAAAATTGTGTTTAGTGGAAAGTTGGGTAGGCGTACCGCGGGACTCTTAAAATAGTCTCTAAATTACGAATAAAAAAACTGAGAAACTAAAAATTAGAAATTTTAATAAAATAATAATAAAAATATTAAATATACGTCTTATAAAATAATTTTAAAAACTGTAAATTACAAGTAGCCTACTCACTCACGAACTATCATTCTATTTTTTAGAGAAAAACATAGATTTGACTTGACACGACAAACGACGGCTGCACATACTAGGTTTAGTTCAGAAAAGTTCCTGACTTCTGCAGCACTTCAATCCAGAAAAGTTTCTTGACTTTGCAGTCTTGACTTTACTTTTTGAAAGGTAATCTTTAGTATTTTTTTGTCAATCTTTTCTTATCTTGTTTCAAATTAGATGAAATTTCCAATTTTTGCCACTTTAATTTAACAGATTATTAACGAAATCATAGTGTAGTGTTAAATTGATAAGTATGCTTTTGGGCCTTTTTTATCAAAGAAAATGCATATAATTGAGTGGGACTTGTAGCTTTCTGCATAAAAATAACTAAATTTCAGTGGTCAAATTCAATTCAAAAGGCTTTTGAACAAGTGAAGAAAATGATTTACTAACAGATTTTGGAAAACTATTTATTAGCAAGAGTTATTTGTTACTCGCTACAGTATTTAGTTTATTGTGAGTTTGTTATTTATTCAGATTATCAAACTTTATTAACTAGCATACTCAAAAGAATCTTAATGATAGACATGCTAAGTGAAGTATTTTTCTTGATAAATATAACTTTTCATGAAAAATAAGAATAGGCAGTTGAATATTGTGGCTGCTGCCTTAAGTAGGAGGTCCTTAATTTTGATAGTAGTTAGCACTCAATCACAAATTTTGAAGAAATGAAAAATCAATACAATTTTGATCCTTATTTTGGCAAAATAACAATTGAATTGGGTCAGAATTGATAAACCGATGGATGGATCTGAAATGTATGTCTTGCATACATGTGAGGAATTTCACGATTGCAGTTCTGCCAACCATCAAGCAATCAAAAAAGGTCATTGTTATCTCAGCCAATTTCTAGGTGTCCTATCATTTTGGAAGATGGGGAATAAGAGACTGAAATAAATAATACAAGAATTAATAAAGAAGAAAGTTTAGATGGTTTGAGATTTAAGACCATAAGAGGCTTGATGAATCTTTGTTCAAGTGCACTGTAATAAGGTATATATTTATCACGACCCGTTCTCAAACCATGACTGTAGTACGAGATAAATCGTCTAAAAAAGCTCAACCTATCTCAAACAAGTCTCGAAGTACAACTTATAACTAATTTTTATTACAAATAATTCTGAAACCATTTTTTAAAAAAGTAAATAAGTAAAAATCCAAATTCTTTTAAAACATAAGTTTCATAGCAATATCAATGATAAAAATAATATTACTAACTAAGAAATCATTATAAAATACCAAAATAATTATACAGAACCATACACCCACAAGTTTCTCGGTGTGGAGCAACTAACAAGAACAGATAAACTAGTTCTGAACAAAAGGGCACCGACAGCAACTTCAAAATACCTGAACGAGTGCTAAATGCTGAAGGATTACAATAAAAAAATCACCTGAAATGAAGTGACACACAAAAGAAAAGGGGTGAGAATCCAATGAGGAAATGACACTTTAGAGCGACACCAAGCCTCACGTTAACTATTTTGAAAAAAAATCAAAAAATACCACATGCACGTTTGTGGTTAGATATTAATAGTATACACTCGTATATACATAATTATACAGTTTTGTAAACATTTTTGAAAACGTTCGCACAAATAGCAAACAACAGATAATCATACAAAATAATAATACCAAGTGTGTGTGTGTGTGTGTATATATATATATATGAATGCATAACAGATGGCAAATACATAATACTTATGTCACGACCCATTTCCGGGACTATGACAGGCGTACGAGGTGAACCGTCTATGAGAGTCCAGCTCATCCCGCACAAGCCTCAGAGAACAGAATATTTACCCAATAATCATATTTAAAGAAATAGGAAAAGCAAATAAATATTTAATCTTTATGAATTAAAAACAAAACATATATAATAAAAATTGCGGAAATAATTTCAAATTAAAATATTTGAAATGTCTGAAACAATAATAAAAACAAAACAAATCCCACAGGAACACGGTGTGGAGCATCTAACAAATTATACAAACGGGGCCCGAACAAAA
>CAODLS011242942.1:0-14274 GCA_948243855.1 Flueggea neowawraea
CATTGAACTTCGATCCATTCTCAAACAATAACATCTAAAAAATAATAAAAAAAAGATTCAATCTTTCTTCTCCCTTCACCCAAAGTAAATAAATTTCAACAAATGAATAATAAAAAAACAGAGAGAAAAAACATTTCTGAATAACCCAACAAAAAAATTCCTACACCGAACACTATTTTTACTCCAGTCATTCAGAAAACAAGAATATATGATAAAATTTGAAATGAAAGTTTTTTTGTCTTCCAAACAAAAAAAAAAAAGAAATTACAAATGAATTTCACAAAATTTTATAGAATTTATTTATTCTAAACAGGAGGTAAAGGTTGAATTTGAGACTTTAATTAAATAAAAAAGAGTTTGTACCACTTCATTAACGATCTAATTTGCGACATAATAGGTCACAATCGATTCTTGATGGCGTTGTGTATAGTTTTTTGCTTTGTTAGCTTTGTAGGTGACTTTTCATGTGTTTGGTGGACTCTGTGATTCTGGTATGAAGAGAGAGTCGTGATTACTCCCAGCGACCTATCTACGATACGGCATCTTCGCCGTGTTTCGAATTCTGGGATTACATGATTTGTTTTGTTGTGTTGATTGGGTTGACCCAACTCGAATTCTCTTTTCTCTAACCCGAATTATTAAATTCTCTCTTAGACTTATATCCGATTGAACTAATCATGAGAGAATGAATCCTACTTTTATTTCGTTTATAGAAAAAAAAATAGGCAAGATATATAACTCAATGGAAAACTAGGGAAACGAAATTTGAGAGAACAAGTATCATCATCACCATCAACACAGCACGTTAATTAATAGTAGTAATAGATTTAAGGAAAATTACACTTGCCTTTACAACTTATTGAGCTCATAGCTAAATTGATCCATTGTTTATCTTCTCAACTATGCCAAAGGAGGGATTGTATAACCTGAAATCATTTAAAAAAATTGTCACAAGCTGAATCAATAAAAGGGTTTCGTAACCAATTGAAAAAAAAAACAACAAACAAAAATTTAATTAGATATTTATTAGTTAAAAAAAGTGATTAGATGGACTTACTTCCACATTTCATTCCAGCCTTGACAGGAAGGCCACAAGTACGAGCAACATAAATAACTTTTTCCATACTAACCATGTTCTCCACCGCCGGTGAAACATATTTGCAAGCACAAGCAATGTCGACAACACTCTTTATCACTCCGCAACATGCCGCCGATGGAGGGATTTTCGGGCCCAAATTTGCACGTATTTCGCGCATTGCATTACGACTGCTGGAAAGTTCGACTGGCAATCGGCCGAAGCCTTATGGTCATTCAGAATTAGAACAAAGAGTAACATTGCAAATCCCACAATGTTGATGCCTCTCATTGCCATTTCTCTTATGACAACACTCTACTACTATATGTTTAAGTAATTCCCAGGTATGATATGTATGAATTGAAGTATATATAGTACAAGTTTTGGAGAAATTGGGGGGGGGGGGGGGAATCTAATTGTGATTCTTTTGATCACTTTAAGTTTCCATTTTTAAGGTGTTCAATTTATTGCAAAGGGACAAATGGACATTTATAGTATTCACACAGATTTGTTCACGTTTTCGTCACTTTTAGTAAGACAACACCTTTCAACTGCAATTTGACATAAATGAGATTAAATGGCATTGAGATTCCTTTGAGGAAAAAAAATAAACGAAATATTGAATGCTTTTGTTTCATTCTCTAAGGTTTTTATTAAATGAAACAGTTTGCAATATAGTCATTAGCGTGCGAATTATTTGTGAGGTATTTGGTGTTAATATTTTGTTGTTCATGGTTTATAGCCACTTGATTAGTTCTCATTTGTTTTAAAAATTCGGAGAGCTAGTTTAAGGAAATTTTGTGTTTTAAGTGTTCGAACTTATAATTTTGTCAATTTTTTTGTTAAATTGCTCAAATTTAGAAATACTCGTTGTGATTTGAGCTACTTTATAAGATAGTAATTTGAAGAGATTAAACACAATTTGGTGAAAATACTAAAAGGTAAAAATTCGATATCGACAGAAATTAGAAACTAGTATACCATAAATCAGTTGAAATGTTGTACATCAATCAACATTCTCTTTTTTTCTCCTTAATAAATATAAACTAAGACAAGATTAAGTAGAGAAGTTAATAAAGAGGAATGAAGAACAAATTAAGGACATTTAGGCCCCCCACGTTTGGTCTTCCAGTTGTTGTAGCAGGGACAGTATTGTTTGTTACCGTAGGTACCAGGAGGCACACGCAGGCACTTTGCACAGCATTTTTGGCAGAAGAACATGCATGGTTTCTTGTACGCTGTCGCCGAGCATCTAGCAGTGCAGCGCCGTCCACATTCTGCGGTAAGAGTGATAATTCGTATTACACGTGTTATTCCAATTCGCTTGATTTTCCGCATCATCAATATATTTTTCAGTTTTAGTATTTTCTCTTAAAATTTTCACATAAACCTCAAAATCAATTTGGGAATTTGGGAGTCATTCAGTTACAGGTGCATTTGTATCTGTCATTTAACAGTGTGAATTTAGTTTTTAAGTTACAGAATGTCACGTACCCTGAGGTCGAAGGCTACCCTGAGTTGCACCATACTGCAATTAAATCCATAAAAAAAAAAAGAAAAATAGATTTAGTTACAACAATGTTAGTATTGAACATATAATAATCAGTGAAATAAAATACCCCTCACCATTCCATGATTGCCCTGTTGCTGCTGCGCCATAGAAGCAGAGATCTCTGTGCTAAAAGCCTAACCAACAACAACAACAAAAAAGAAATAAAAAGCACTTATTGCAAATTATATATAGGGTGTATTTTATAATTTATTTTATTTCCTTCCATTGCGAATCAAATTTTCCGTTTCTTTACTGCTGGAGTTGACTCTAGTTCAATGAGTTATCAACCCATTAGTAATTATAAACTGGTTTTTATGAATTGGTAAATAGTATTTTTTTTCCTAAGAGATAATAGAGCAGTGATTAAAAATACATATTTTGAAGATGAAATGAAGTAGCTTAAAAAGTAAAAGTAGATATATACATCATGAATATTTTTTCCACTACTTTATACTATATTCTATTTTAAACAAAATAAAACGAGATTGAATTTAGTTAAGTTAAAAAATGGATTGATTTTACTTACATTAATTTCTCCGAGCAACACTAGAAAGAACAAAGCAGTAATCCTCATTGTTTTACTCGTATTTTTAATGGCAAACAACTAAAATAGAGAAATACAAATTGAGAAATGGAGAAGTGTAGCTAAAGAGAGTGAAGAAGTGTTGATTGATTTCTGGTATGGGGTACGAAGGAGTTGTGTTGGTATTTATAGGCAGTTGCATGTGCTCCAAATTATGGTTAAGAGATGATGTACATTTTTGCTAAAAAAATGAGATAACAAATCAATTGAATTATTGGCAACTGCAATTGTAAATGTCTATTTTTATCGATGAATTTATAATTCATTGGTATTAGAATTAACTCTAATACTAAAAAATTAAGAATTTTTCTTAATATGAATAAATAAAATGACTTGTCAAAAAAATATGTTTAATTATTAGTACTGGAGTCATCTCCGATATTAAATAGTCAAGATTTAAAATTCTGGCGAAAGCAAAATAAAATGACTTATAGAAAAAGGTCTAATCGCTTTCATTTTTTTTTCTGCCCATTGGAAATGATTTGATACTTTAAACGTACCTTAGCATGTGCAATGGTTTTCCAGTTTCTTTATTAGTATTTGTCTATATTTTCACATCAATGTTATGTCTATTCTAATGTGGTCTAACAATAATTTATTCTTATTGTGCAAAAATTTATTAAAATTATTAGGAAAAAAAAAGAGAGAAAGAATGCATGTGCAGTTGTTGATGATGACGATTGACGAGGCCTTTCTATAATTTGAGCAATTGTGTGTCTCACCACATATTGTGCATGAATTTGCACCATCTTTATTGATCGAAATTTTCATTCTGATGATTATTTAGTCATGACGCACGACCGAGTTTATTAATCATATTGTTTATTATTTCAAAAATCAGCTAACTAAGCTGTTGACATCGTTATTCTAGTTGAAACCTAATCATGAATTTATTACTAAACCTATTTTCGAATCGAGTTTTAAATTATTCAAATTTTCAAAAGTTAATCAAATTTGGTTTGTTATATATCAAATTTGTAGTGTCATGTCCACACATTACTTTGGAATCGAGACTAAAGGTCATTTATAACCACATTTTCCTCTCAAATTATTAAAGTGTCTTTTTCATAAACAAAACTGTGAGGATCCAAGTTTTGTTAAAAGACATGGTTTACAACAAAACCAAATACTAATATATGGATCACCGAGCAGCTCACAAGATGTTTTGCTAATTGATAGTTTAACACCCTTATTTTGAAGAAAATTAAGTGGACAAGCAAGAGAGAATCCAATGAGTTGAGGTGGGGCATGAGGAGGCAACTTAAGCCATGTGCATGTACAAGAAATTGGGCCGTGATAGGCCTTCAAACATGTGGCCATATCATGCATTCGAATTTTGGAGCCTCCTTTGTTTTACTAATATGGAGGCCGACGAACATATAACTAACGCTCCCATTACAATACAAAATGAACATGCTCTTGATGAATGGTGGGTACCAACTCACATGAACCCCCCAGATTCTTTCCCACTTGACCCAAACCTCTCCCCTCACATTTGGTTTAATGTAACTCACTTATAAATATAGAGTTCCTTTCTGGGCATTTTAATGGTTACAGATTTCTTGATATTGTGTTACAATGTCTCTTGTTTCCATGGTCTAAACTGGTGGTTCGGCTGTGAGTGACATGTTCAACTTATTTGTCAAATGGCAAACTCTATTATGAGTTGAGGCCTGAGTATCCCATATCGGACAAAATAATATATAGTAGACAATTTATAAGTTCAGGCAAACTTAATTTTAACTATGGATGGTATTAGAGAGGGACAACTTATAAAGAATATTAGTAAAAATGTATTTTTTAATGAATTTTTATTCAATATGAAGTGCATTGTACTATAATGGTGCGACTGCTATTTTACAAACACTTTTAATTTGTAAATGTTGCTGTTTTTTCATAATTGGTTTATCAGTTTCGAAAAGATATTTTTTGTGTGAAACACCCAAATTCTTTCCCAATTGATCTAAACTTCTCACCTCACAATTTTTTACCAGACTTAACTCACTGGTATAGATTATATAGGCATTTTAATAGTTGAACCAAATAAACCCTTGTATGATTTGGTTAGGTCAAGAATTTATTTATAAGATAGTGCTTAGGTTGATTATAGTATTAATAAATTTGGTATGCATATACTACATTTTTTGTACAAAAATGGTCACCACTGCAGATATTTGAGTATTAACGGTTTTTTTATATGCTTACACTACTTTGAAGAGAAAAAATTCCAAGTAAAGAAAGATTTTTGTGCTAATTATGCCAAACGTCAGTATAAATTCTTTGATTTTGACAAATAAAAATACCAGTTTTATAATTATTAAAATGTCAACTTTTTTAATGTTAAGCTTTTCAAAAACCATAAACTTAATTCTTTAGTTGAAAATGTCATATTCAGTCAGATAAAAATCAAGTTCTTGTCTCACTCTGTCAATTTTTTCTCTCTCTCATTATTTCTCTCTCTTCCTCTCTTCTCTCAATCTCATCCTTAACAGCTCCAAACCTTAGGTCGGCCTATCGCTGATGCCCTTTGTCGCTCTTTCTCCTTCTTTCTTTGCGCGCTCCTCACTTGCTCTCTCTTTCTTTTCCTTCGTTCGTCTTGACTCGATATGTATTTGTCGTGTCTTGGCTCTATCGGTCTTTGTCACGTCGTCCGCTGATCTGTTTTTGTTCTCTATGTTCATGTCTTTTCTGATCTATCTCCCTCAGGCTTGGTTTGTCTCATCTTTGATCTTTTCGTTGGTCTGTGATGAGTGTAACGAAGGAGGCGATGGACTAGAGTGAAGGAGGCGACAACGAACTAAAGCTAGAGGGACTGGAGCAAAGGAGGTGGTGATGATGTGTGCTGCCAGCACTGGAGTGAATGAGGCGACGACTAGAGTTCCAACCCTAGCTGATGCATTTTTTATTTTTATTCTAATTTTTTTTTATTAATGTTAAAAAAGAGAAGAGATTTAATTGTGTTTGTTTAGGTTGTTTTTATTGTCTGTGATTGATTTTTTTGAATTATATTGATTTTGTGCAGGGATGGTGTTTCTCCGCTTTTTGGCTCCGAGGCTCACTGACCAGAGGGGGTCGAACTTGAGAGCGATCATTTGTTTCAAAGAGTTCTTATTGCCTAGAAGTCTAGGACTTTAAATCGAAGATGAGTGCATGGCAAACAAGCCAATATTATTGATAACAAGATATGAAAATACAATGGAGAATTCAAATGGCTTCTAAGAGAGCAATGAGAACCAAACATGACTCAAGTCAGAAAGTGCTTCTAAGATAGGCATGACGGCACTGGATCTAGGCATGACTTAAGTCAGAACACACTTTTAAGAGAGCATGTGATTGGTTGAGCATGACTCAGGTTATATAACACTTTGAATTGATTGGTTTGGGTACTAAGTTAAAGCTACTCCTACTGGACAGAAAGTAAAGGGCTACTTTATGGCTAAACTAAAGACTAGACTAAAAGAAAGATAAATGTGAAGATAAATGACTTGTGTTGGTTTGGGACCTCTTCTCTGAAGGCCATATTCTCCTTTTATAGTTCTTGTCTTACAACAAGTGGCTTCATTCTCTCTATTTTCTACGCCACCATGTCTTGTAAGTTGTAACTTGCACCATGTTCTCCACTTCTTATACTTTTTATTGAATTAACCACCCATGATGTGTTTTGTGGCTACGTGCACGTAGTAAAAAATGACTCCACATGCATGACCAATCATTTTTGACTTACTTAATTAGTGGCTATGCCTTCAAGCCCGCAACCCTAAGCTCGACAAGACCTCTTGAGCAATAATTTATTAGTAACAAATGAATACATTTGGAGACTTGCAGATACATTTTGGAGACTTTGTAAACTACTTGGACACCAAATTAATTTTTGCTAAATAAAATAAAATAAATAATATATAAATAATTAAACTTAATTTAAGATATATATATTACACAAAATTTATTGAATTATTTTTTTGTAAAAAATTGTGAAATTTGAACATTTTTGGAGATTTTAAAAAACCATCTAAATTAAAATAATATTCTAATTAAAAAAATTGTAAACTCTTTTATGTGGACATCAAAAAAATGTAAAAATTGTATAAAAAACTTGTGATTTGGAGACATTTGATCTACAAAATTTGTGATTTCTACACATTTGAATACATTTAAAGACATATAGATACATTTGGAGACCATAAGAGACCTTCTGAGAGATCAGAGTTTTTTCCTTGAAAATTATCTTTTTTCGTGAAAAAATCAATTTATCAGGAAAATATCTCGATTTTTCGCAAAAATGACATTGTCAAATTCAATTTGTTTTATCTGATATTTTTTTTTGGAAACTTGAGTGACATTTACCAAAATCTGAATTTTATTTTAGTATAAATGTTAAATTTTTTTCAAGATTTTTTAAGGGGGGATTTACAAATACATAGACTATTGAATAAGAATTTACAGAATCATAAAGCCCAATTTCAAAATTTCAACCCATAATATTCAAAATTTCAAGCGTACAACAAATAAAAATTACGAACACACAAATTTGTTTATATGTTGTTTTATATTTATATATTGATTAAAACTTATTTATAAACAACATAGAAACAAATATAAACAAATCCGTGTGTTTGTAATTCTTTAAATTCAAATATAAACATATATAAACAACATATAAACAAGAGTGGGTGAATTGAAAATTTATATCCATAAATCTGAAAATTACAACAATATAGATGAAATATTGTAAAATATATTTGTAATAAACATGCATAGTCCGTACGGAGCAAATTTTGCAAAGTTTCTGTGGTGTATGATGTAATTATTATTTTTCTTATTAAAAAAGGGGGGAGTTACATATACATGGACTCTTAAATAGGAAATTACAAAATCACAAGGCCCAGTTTCGAAATTGTAACCCATACTATCCAAAATTTCAAGCGCACAGTCTAACAAATAAAAATTACAAACACACAGTTTTGTTTATATATCATTTATATTTGTTTATACGTTGTTTCATGTTTATATATTGATTGAAGTTGATTGAATCTTATTTATAAACAACATATAAATAAATATAAGTATAAAAACAACATATAAACATATATAAACAACATATAAGCATAACATAAATAGGATATCTTGAATTTTGAATATACAGAACAACATTCAAAAAACACATTTTCTCTTTCCCCTTTATATTTCACCTGCGACTTCTCTTTTACTCTCTCTCTCTCTCTCTCAATCTTCTTGTTGACGCCTTTGCTCCTCTTTCTGCCAGCTGGTGGCGTTGCATCCTTCCCCACCTTTACTTCTCCTTCTTTCTTCTCAGTGTTGTTATCTTTCTTATCATCATTTTTATCTTCTTTTTCGCCTCTTTATTCTCCTCTTTCTTCCCCTCCGGTGCCACCACTCTCTTTAGCTTCTCCTTCAAGTACAAATCTAACTAGGGCATACAATTTTCAGGGCTGACAATTTTCGACACGACACGAAGTTAAACGTGTTCGGTCATAAACGAGTCAGACCCATTTATGACACAGAAAAAATGGGTTCAACCCATTTATGACCTATCCACAGTTTACTTAATCTGGTTAATGGGTTACCTAACCTGTTTACAACCCGCAGACTCGTTTACTTAATTTCTTTTATGAAATATTTAATCCATTATTCTTATTATATGTGTGTATATATATAGATATTGTATTATATGTTTGCAAGGCAAGAAGATATGAATGTTATTAAAAATGATAGTTATGTTTATGCAGAATTAAATTTATTAAAAAAATTGTTCATGTTGAGAATTATAACTTTTTAATGGACATTGTAATTTTAGTTGTTTTGTATTTGATTTACCTTTATTTATAATATTATTGTGTTGGTGGATATTGTAAATGAATATTTATTTTTTTAGCTAAAATTATTTTAATGTTAATTGTGTATTTGTTTGTGTATTATAAATATGTTAAATGTGTAAAATAGGTTAAACGAGTCTTATCGTGTTAAACATGTTAAACGGGTTAACCCATGACACATGACCTGTTAACAATAAACGGGTCGTGTCGTGTAACTCGCTTATTAAACGGGTTGTGTTCGAGTTGGTGTTAAACGGGTTCGAGTCGTAAATGGGTTGACCCGTTTAGACCTGACCCGACTCAAATTGCCACCCCTAGTTATAACTGCTTAACTGTTGAGTTTAGTTTTGATGATGATGTATGCAAAACATTAATGAAAGATGTGCTTAGTTGCAGACTTGTTAATATGTATCAACAAAGCATGTTATACGCCTATAACGCTCGTTGATCATGTGAAAATGGCATTAAGGCATGCTGCAGTGGAACCAAGGTGCGTAGATTATTCATTCCAAAAGGAAGTGAGCATCATATGTTTTATCTACACACGCTGCACATTATGCACGCACGTTGTCGAATGTTCAGATTGATGAGCAAAATGTTGGTTGGCAACCAAAACGCGTAGAAGAAAAAGAAGGCATGGAGCAAGATTAAAGGTGTACACTTTTATGAGATGCTTTACGCATGTTACACATGAACAATGCACATTGATGATGTTCGGATGAGGACAAAGCCAAGATACTCATCAGGATTTGAATTTGTATATTCTATGACATGCTGACGTGGAAATCAAAGGTGCAATCTTGATTATGACCGTCAATGCACGTAAAACAAGAAGGAATGAACGTTGATGCAAGTCTGGGTGAAATTGCATATTTTGGAATGTAGAGCCAGACACGCTGATCATCCATCAAGACACATTGAAGGCTTTATCAAGATGCACTAATGATCATCAAAGCACACTAATGAAAGGCATTTTTCAAACAGAAGCACTGCAACTTCAACAAAGCACGCTTATGGCTAACAACACACTCTGATCATTGAGGACATATATGAAGAACGCAATTTGAAGAATAATAATGCACGTTAATGCTAGTGATGTCAATTAAATTCAGAACTCTCTCTCTCTCTTTGAATGGCTACTTCGAGGCTCCAATGACTATATTATCTCAAGTGGCTATAAATAAACATTCTAGAGCAGAAATAAGAAAAGAGAGACATTTGCCAAGACATGCTATTTATCTTATCTCTCATTTCTATCTTTCTAACCCATTTGAGCAATTTATTGGCAATCTGATTGTTGGGTTGGTTTGAGTTTGATATATCTTGGGTTGATTCTGTAACAAGCAAGGTTGTTTGCTTAGGGTAAATAGGTTTTTTTGTTGTGTCTTATAAAATAAGAGTGGTTGCTAGTGAACCTTAGAAAACTAGCGAGAACGGTTTTTTAGTTAAACTCGCAAAACCAGAGGTTTGGTTTGTTTGTTTGTTTTATTCTGAAAACAAGTAGTAACGGTTTTCTAGTTGAGCCAGCAAAAATTAGGGATTCGATTTTTTTGTTGAGTCGCAAAAATAAGGTGTAATGGTTTGCTTGTTGATCCTGCAAAAACAAGTGTGTAAACAGTTTCCCTCTAGTTGGAAATGAGGAGATAATGGATTGAAATTCTCTAGGGTATCTAGAGGAGTGAACGTATGTCAATGAGAACCGAACCACTATAAATTAGATTTGTCATTTATTCCCTTACTCTCTCTTATTTACTTGGCCTTTTATTTGATTTATATTATTGTGTGTGGATTAGATCTTTAGTTTTAAGTTGCTTTCCCATTTATACTTTGATTTTGGTTTAAAAGAAAATTTGTTATTTGTTTAGTTTGCAAAATATTTTCACTAAAGTTTTTGACTTGCTAAAATCCAATTCACCCACATCTTGAATTGTAATTCTATTGTATATTGGAACCGAGACCTACATTAATGTTCATCCTACGATGCTACCATGAGAGAGAGGGAGCGTTTATATTTTGAGATCTGAACTTGGAGGAGAAGCTAAATAATGAAACAAAACCATAAGAGAGAGAGAGTTTATATGTTGAGAACTTGAAGGAGAAACTAAATAATGAAATAGAACCATGAGAGAGAGGAACGTTTATATGTTGAGAACTTGAAGGAGAAACAAAACGTTTATAAAACATATACAGTGTATTAAAAAATCTTTTTTGTGTATTCAAAAGATTAAAGGTGTGAATCAAAAGAGTTAGAAAGTGTATAAGAAAATATATAAAAGTCAATGTGTAGTAAGTATAAGTAGATTATGTGAAATAGATGACAATAAGTATCGCTTTGTACCACGTAATTATCATTTAAAAAAGAAGAAAACGACAAAATAGAGCTCGGGCCTTGAGAAGAAAAAAGGCCGAACAGTATTACCAAACGGGCCATAAAATTGGGACAAAAACTTCGTTTAGGGCTCAAATGAAAAGTCAGTTCTCCGTTTCTCTTTCATTTTGCAGACGACAGGTCACTAAACCCCTGCAAATTCCTCTCGGCGCATTTCAATTTACACTGTAATGACATTTCTTACTCTTGTTTCTCTCCAGAGAAGAACCTAGAGAGAGAGCGTGAGTAGCTGGAGAAGTCTTCTTCTTCGAATCGGCGACAAGTGCCCTGAGTACGCCAACAGTACCGACTCGAAAGAACACATTTTGCGGACACTTGTTTCTCTCTGTGTATCTTTTCCTTTTGTGAATTTGCGTTTTTGTTTTTTTTTTTTAATTTAATTTTCGGCAACATTACTGTGGAAGTGTTGTATTTAGTTTTGATTGTTTTGTTTTTGTAGGAGACGTGTTATGGTGTTGTTCGGCGGGAGCTGGAGCACTCTGCCAATGACATTTTAGCTTTGCGTTCACTTCGTATTGCGTTTTGTGATGAGAAATTGTTGCATTTTGTTAATTAGATAAATATTAGTCTGTGTTTGTTGTTCGTTGTCGGTTTGAATCTGATTGTGTCAATTCATTGTCTCGTGTTATTGCGCGGTGTCTAGGTTTGTTTACGCTGTGCAGTGAATTTTTAGTTGGGTTCATGTTTTGTGCGTCAATGCATTTTTATAGAGATGAGGTTTTGATCTTAAATTCATGCTTTGAAGCTTTATTTGTTTTGTTTTTGTTCTGACAGCACCTTCTTCAATGCGCTGAACAATTGCCTCACAAGATTCCTTTATATGGAACTGTGGTATTGTACTTTACTTTCTTGATTCCTTGGTCCTCTTTTGGTTCATTCTATGATTGTCTTTGTATATATCTTCCTTTTGGCGACGATGGATTCGGCATTGTTTCTGTACTTATGTTCAAATGCATGCAAAATAATGCTCTGGGCAAGTATGTAATTTCGTATCAGTTGGCCGAAATCTACTTAATAATTTTACCTCCTTTTCCTTCTTTTTTTACCCCTCTCAGGTTGGCTTACTAAATTTGGAGAATGAGGATTTTGTCAAGAAAGTGTTAGAGAGTACTCAAATTAAATTTCAAGTGAGCTGCCTCAACCCAAGTTATTGTATTATCATTTTTATGATAGTTCACAGGATCTGCCATTGTCAAATTATTTTTTTTAAGAAATAAATAATGGTCGGAAGCTTCTTGTTGGAAAATCTGTATTTTAATGATCTATCCTTACTATTTGTACAGTTGGTTTCCACAAAAATTATTTCTGAGATGAAAATAATAACAGTATTAATCTTTTTTTTTTTTGGCATCATAGATGTGTGGTAATTAGGTTTTGATGTTATTTAAGCTCGCTGCATTCTTGTTGATACCTTCTGAGATCTCTTTTTCTCTTTGTCATTGCAGGATGCATTGGATTCTGGAAATTGTGATATGATGATCATTTTGTTGCGCTTTCTGACAGTTTTGGTATGTCGATGTGATTTAAGGAGTTCAATATTAGTATTAAAGAGCCTTATCGGCATAGTCAATATTTTATTGGGAAGATAAGGACTACTTTTGTTTATAGATGTGCAGTAAAGTTCTTCAACCTGCTTCTTTGGTGGTTGTCTTTGAAACAATATTATCATCTGCTGCTACAACAGTAGATGAAGAGAAAGGGAATCCATCTTGGCAAGCTCGTGGGGACTTTTATGTAACTTGCATTTTGTCCTGCCTTCCTTGGGGTGGATCAGAACTTGTTGAGGTATTTTGTTTTTTTGTTTATTGAATCCTTAAAATATTCTCTTGAAATTTTTACTTCTTGCATTTCTAGTACCCTATTTCTATCACTTCATAAGTTCTTACGATTGGATAGACAACGCATACTTAAGCTGGCTAGAAAAACAGCTTTGTTTTTCTGAATATATTTCATGCACTTTCTGAAAAGTGCCTATTTTATTGTACTTTCTGAGTGATGTATGCTAGAACTATCACAACATGTTGTTATTCTTTTAATTGCTGGTGGATACATGTGGGCATCACCAGAAAATGAGTGTCCATATGTTTTGTTTGTTGCTAATGTGTTTCTCCCTCGTGACTTGTGTGGTTATTCCATAAATGCGATTGCTAGCATTCAATTGCAGTTTGTTGGATTGCCTTGCTATATTTTAATAGGACTTGAGTTTTATTGAATTTGAATTCAGTAAACTGATTATATTAGAACATGAGGAGTACTTACTATTAAAACTATCATGCATTCAAGATCTACCAATTGGTGTTCTTCGGAGCTTATATTTTTTTGAGCCAATGCCTCATTCATGTCTACGCAATACTTGAATGCCGCTGTTTCCATGCCTACCCTTGCATTAATTTTGAACATGAGGAGTATTTTTGAATGTTTCAAGCAGCTTTTATATTATCCATGATTTCTTCGTTTTTTGGGTCTCAATTCATACTTTGAATTCTCTTTCTTTCTCTCTCTCCGACTCTCTCTACACACACATATGTCTATCTCCTTCTCTCTCTCCCTTCCTTTCTATCATGTTTTCTGACAGTTATATCTGTTGGCAGCAAGTCCCAGAGGAGATTGAGGGAATTATGGTCAGCATAGAAGCATATTTGAGCATCAGGAAGCATAATTCTGATACTGGTTTTTCCTTTTTCGAGGATGATGACGAGTCTGATGAAAAGGTAAGACTTCTGCGAGCAATTTAGATTTGAATTCGTGCTCTCTTCTCAATTTTAAATACATTTCTGATTTGGGGCTGCATATTTTGTATTTTAAGTGTTTCTCTTGCCATGTGATTCAGGATTTTTTGGA
>CAODLS011243006.1:0-16688 GCA_948243855.1 Flueggea neowawraea
ATGCAGGGCAGCCATGTATGAAACCTCAAGTGAAGAAGCACAAAACCAATGAAGCAGACCCAGAGGACACCTCAACACAAAAAGAAAAGCATAAACTTTTAGTACCACCATCAAGAACAATCTGTTTCAATAAATTCAAAAGAAATACCTACAGATTTTTCTAGCAGGAAAAGAACCTAAATACTATCCTGCGTAACATCTTAAGCAAATTACCACCTCCATAACTTAGAAAGTAAAAGGCAAAACACAGTAATAAGTATGAAGGAAACTTAACCAAATTCAAGTTGCGGAGGGCGATGCCCGATTAACACATAGTCACACTGAAGTCCAAATATATTAAAAACACTTAATCTCATTTCTTTTCAGCAAAGCCTATTCACCCGGGCTGCATCTCCTAACTCCTGCTTCGGCGACGATCTCTAAGGCCATTTCTGTAAATCAACAATTATTAGAATAATGTTAGCAAACTTTATAAGTTAACATATACACCTTAAAGGGTCTAAAGAAACACCAAGCATCATAACCTAAACGATCAAGAATGATGTTATTAACAACCCAAATACGAAAACAGCAAGAGGCTCAAGTCAAAATCATTTTGCTGCAATATTGAATTCAAAATAATTGCAGCATTCTAGGCAAGCAAACTTTACCCATTGGCATATGGAAGCTCTTCGCGGCCACGGTATGGTGGTGACCTGCTATAGCTGCGCCCGCGAGGGGCAGGGGAGATGCTGCGACCTCTGGGGGATCGTCCACGAGGACTGTAGCTCCTGATCAACATATTCAATGGTAAAAAAGCATTTAGATGATCTCAAAGAGCACCAAATAATGAATTTGTTTCTTTGCTTCCAGACCTCTTAGATGACACATGTTTAAACAAGGACAATAGGCAGATAAGAATTGAGCTCCAAGACTTCACCTTCTACCATAGCTTGGGCTCCTGCCATACCTAGGACTGCGACTACGTCTTCTTCCTGACCCAACGCGCATACGACACTCACGGGCAAAATGACCAGGCTCCCCACATTCATAGCATTTCAAGTCAGAACCACCACGACCACGTCCCCCTCCGCGGCCTCCACCACCTCCGCCACGGGAATTGTGAGAAAGCTCAACTCTCCAGCCATTCTTCCCTGGTCAGAAAAAAAAATAGAAGGAGCTAAGATTACCAAATTGACAATGTTGACACCCTAGAAATTTGGTATCGACATGCTAATGAAATACACACCTTCAACAATAGATAATAGCAGTCAGGATTTTGCAGTGCAAACAGAACCAAAATTACAAGAAAAACAAGGAGCTACACGGAAAAACATCAGCAGTAATGTAAAAAGGTTAGGCCTCATGTTCCATACCATCTAATTCATGAATCGCATCATGTGCATCCCTTTTATCATCAAAGTCGATGAAAGCATAACCTGGGGGCCTACGAGCAACCCACACACTGCACACCAACCATCAAAATTAATATCCTTTCAAAAATCCAAAGAAAATTATAAAGTTTACATATTTAAGCCCATAGCCAATTACTGGCGACATTAGATCCGAAATACAAGAAAAATCGAACCTTCTTATGACACCAAAACGACGAAACTCTTCTTCAAGATCTCGTTCCGTAACCCGCGGGTCCAAGTTACCTACATACACACGAGACATGATACCAAAAATACCTGCCAAAGAAGACAACCCACAACCAAACGTCACATTCACACCACAAAAACCCTAAATTAAGGTTATAAGCTGATAAAGGAAAATTTAAACAGTCGTATGAAACGGATTAAGTCGCTCGTTGGAAGGAATTTCAAAAACAACCAGGTTTAAAAACTTCGAAAACCCTAATTCCAGAGCTGGTAGATAATTTGAGAAAAAATTGACAGATCTGTACCAGAAGACCGCGAGGGAGAGAAATTTGAGTGACGAAAGAAAGAGACCGACGGTACCGGCAGCTGGGGATGACAATTCTTGCGTTGTATCGCAGTGTTTAGGGCTTTGAAATTTAAGAGGGATAACTCTTCATATAAAGTGCTTTAAGTTTTGTGAAAACTCGTTTAGTCCTTGTTACTTAAAATTAGCGCAATACCGGTGCATGGTAAATAATAATATTTTTTATTTTAATTAATAAAAAATATTTTTTTGTTTTAAAATATTTACATAATAAAAATTCAAGTATTAACAAACTAAGAATGAAACTATAAATATTAAATATTTAAAATTTATATTTATATAATATATAAAAGTAGAATATAATTTTATAAAAAATTAATATTTGACATTTTAAAATTTTAATATGTGATATTTTGATTTAATGATATGTTTCATTTTTTATTAAAATATTTCAAATTTTAACCAATATTTATTTTCAATTAAAAAATAAATAAATATGAAAATAAATCTTATAAAAATTTTAATATTATTTTTTATGTTTTTATATTTTTAAAATTTAAGACAACTATTAATAAATTCTCAAATATTTATAAAAAAATAAAACTAAATTAATTGTATTCCGGACAATGTCCGATGGGAAAAACTAGTAATATATAAAAGTAGAATACAACTCCATAAAAAATTAATATTTGACATCTTACAATTTTAACATATGGTATTTTAATTTAATGACATGTGTTACTTTCTATTAAGATATTTAATATCTTAGTCAATATTCATTTTCTATTAAGAAAAATAGACAAAAATTACTTTTTATATTTTTAAAATTTAAGATAACTATTATTAAATTATCAAATATTTATAAAAAAATAAAAATAAATTCATAATATTGCGGACAACGTCCGGAGGGAAAAATTAGCTGTTATGAAATTTCATAATTTTAATCATAATTCTTTCATAAAATAAATATGCTATTTCTTTTTCATAAAGAAGTGTATAAATTTATCAAAATAAAATATTATAATTCATATATTATAATATTAATCAAGTAAATGCATATGCATGCATTGAATTATGCCAATATAAGTAATATTATCTTAATTTGATCGAAAATATCAAATCACCACTAATTTTTGTATGTAATTCTCTCTTTTCAAAATGACTAACACGTTGATATTTGACCAGTTAATTCTAAATCACCTGGTACTTACAAATTTATATGTAAAAATAAATATCACATTTTTTTTTATCATAACGTTATATTAAATATAAAATTTTATATAATATGTATTAACTAACAAAAAATTCTTGTTTTTCGTTGTATATTTAGATGAGAAATTAAAATAGAATACACATGTCAATCATTTAAAATAAATTTAATGGATAACAAAAGTATATCGAGAAAATCAATATATAGATATATATAAAAGTTAGGGAGTTTTTCTAAATTTACCACTAAAGAAACACTTGTCAAACAACTAAGGAGATCCTTGTTATAAATTTGGAAAAACTACCTAACTATTATATAAATATTAATTTAATGGATAGTAAAATCATATCGAGAAAATCAATATATATATAAAAGTTAGAGAGTTACTATATATATATATAAAAGTTAAGAAATTTTTTTAAATTTGTTATTATAAAAACATTTATCAAATAATTAAAAAAATATTTATCATAAATTTAGAAAATTCTGTAGTTATTATATATTAATTGACTGATTGATTTGTATATTTAAGTAATCTAGGAAGCCCAGCCCTCCTTTTTTGGGTGTGAGTTTCGGCCTCGATGTATGTAGAGCTAAAAGTACACATGAACACCTTAGGAAAATCAAGTGTTTATAGCAAAATAAACTGCCAAATCTTAAAAATACCATCTCAAATTTACAACTATAAAAATTTCAGATGAAAATGAACACATCTTTAAAAAAACATTTTTCTCAAAATTCGAGAGAAATTAAGATATTTTTATGAGAAATTGATTTTTTTCTCATGAAAAAATGTCTTCCAGCGAGAAATTGAGTTTTTTAAAAAAATTATTATTAAAATATCTATTTTTTTTGAAAAGCTAATAATAGTGTACATAAGTGTATAAAAGGAGTTCACAGTTTCTCTGTAAAAAATTGATTTAATGAATTTTTGATTGATGGTGCACACATGTGTAATAATTTTTAAAAAATTAAGTTGATTTATTAATGTATATAAGTGTTTGATGTACACGATATTTATAAATTTTAATTTATTTAATGACAGTCAATTTGGTGTACATAAGTGTACGTATACAAAGATTTAAAAAGATGTACAAAGGAGTACATGATCGATGCTATCGCAAGCGCACGATAGTCGATTGTAGTTTTACCAATGAATATTCTAAGGTTATCGTATCCATAGAGACGAGACTAAATATAATTGAATAAAGTGTAAGAGAATTAATTTTTGGTATTTTTAATAATGAGAAACACGAAATAATGAACAAACAATATAAAGAACGTTAGGATTTTCGAGATTCGACCAAGACTCCTAATTATTACGTTTATGAACCAATTATGAGGTATTGGGTGTTCTCTCACTACTATCGCCTAAAACATCTCTCAAGTTCATTTAGGTTGTGTATGCATTTATTAGGAGGGTCTTTCTGGCATCACCTAACTAAACTAGATTCGTTAAGCTCTTTCGGGAATTTCATTGAATAACTTGTGGCATGAATATCTCTATTACACAACCTAGCAAGTTTAATCCATGTCGACCTCATCTAATCTTCTTCTTTCGATCCATCAACTAGACTTATCAAAACTATCATTATGATGGTCAATCATAACAATAATCAATCCATACATGTCATTAAATCAAATCCAAAAATACTACAAATATGGCATGAAAAGAACAACACCCATTCATAAATATAGCAAATAATCATCTATGGACTATATATCTAAGTCCTAACTCAATATCTAAGCTACCATGATTATGTATAACAAAATAAGGCAATGAAGTTCAACATAAATCATTGTAAATAATAAGAGATATGAAGAGATAAGAGAATAATAGGTGTAGAAGACGTCTCTCTCAGTGGTCTTCAAGAGAAATCTTCAAGCTTTAAGCTTTTTTCTCCTTCTCTCTTTCAAACCCTAAAGTGATCTTACAAAATGAAAGACAGAAAAGAAATGGGTTCTTCGAATGTTCAAAGATGGATGGAAGAGTGAATAAAAGGGGTATTTATAAGCCTTAATATGTACATAAACCTTAGCAATTGCACTGCCAAAAATGCCCTTTGAAGTCCACCTTTTGTACACAACTTGTCAACTTGTCGCCACATGCTTTCGCCTTAATTTAGGTCGGCCAAAGCCTGAGCCACGATCGTGGCCCCTGTCCATGGTCCAACCACGACCACCAGCCACTGGATTTCACAGGGCCATGGGCCGTCTCTGTCCAATTTCACCATTTTTCTCCTTCAACCACGACCATGGTTGGTGATCGTGGCCATGCCCTTGGCTCTAAATTCAGCCTTTCTTCGTGCTTTTGACTTTCATGCCACTTTGCGCATTCTCGATCCAATTTCATGCAAATCAATTACGACCTAAACAAAACACGAGAAATGTATAAATATAAATATAAACACTCATTTATAGGCCGGAAATATAGAAAACCTTGCTTGATTATAAATATAATTTTAGGATACATTAGTACACATTATGAATTTTAGGTGTACATAACATGAATTTTAGGTGTACATAACTTGAATGCTAGTTTGAGAAACCCTAGCCGTCGTCACTCTCTATTCTATGTTGCTCGTCAATTTTTAACGGATTTGTCTCGATTTGAATTGATCTTACTCGGTTTCGTGGCGACTCCAATAAACAAGCATTCTCCACCGTCACCTTTCAAGCTTTCCTTCTCCACCGCTACTTTCTCTTTCTTCCACTCTCTATTTCAAATATCACAACGCTTGACGGACGGAGATGGCGGACAAAAAACCCTAGCCGTAGTTTCATTCCAGATCTGTGACACCTAAACCACAACACACCTGCAATTCCAAACTTTAGACGGCGGACAAAAAACCCTAGTAGTCGCAGTTTCATTTGACATTCTAAACGCAATTCACTCAATAAAGGACCTGTGGGTGAAGGAAGGATGGTGGCAGAGGATAAAGATAGAGAAGATAGCGAAGCAAGGATGGCGGCAAAGGAGAGGAAGGATGGTGGCAGGGGAAAAAAACTAGGATGAGATAGGAGAGGGGGTAAGAGAGGGAAAGAGGCAGACAAATTTTCCAGTTGGGATGAGATTTTTATCTTATATATTAAATAGAGATGGTATTTCCAATATCAGTTTCGAAATTGTGGCATTTCTGCTACTCAATTTCAATATACTGAAATTTTAAAAAATACAAATTGGTATTTTCATTTGTGTTAATGTACAGTTTAATTTTGATATATGGCATAATTAACTCGAACACCTTTTGCATAGAACTGTAGAGCTAAATACTTGAATGAATTCTTTGTAGTGATTCATGATAGTTTTTTTTTTTTGCTTAGGCATATTTTTTTGTTGAATCTAAAAATAAATTAAATAAATGATATTTAAAATTCAAAAACAACTTATCTAAGAACTTTTAGCTCATTATTAATATTCTGATTTATTAATGATATATGAGATTAATTTTCACCCTGAATTCTAAACTCTATCAAAATACAGATTTAAGTGTAGGGAGTGTTCGGATATTCATACTGAACTCGGTTATTTTCATAATTTAGAACGGGCAGTTAGATATATTAGTTAAGTAAACTCTATTTCATATTTGAACTTCCGTACAATATTTTAGAGCGTGAATGTATCATAAATCCAAATCAATTTTTTTATACATACAAGTACTTATTGAGATATGATTTTTATTAAACAAAACAGTTGGTTTAATACGTACAAAATGCATTACTAGCCTAATAAAATAGGCCAAAAAGAGAACGCACTAAACAAACAGAAACATGCAACTTCCTTTGCTCATTGTATCCATACAAAAACTAATTATCAATTCATGCAGTAATAGTCTCACAAAGTCGACTAATCAAATTGCGAGCAAGTTGTGAAGACCCATCTTTCTGAACTGCCCTTCTAGCAACTCTACCAAGTGCTTCAGCTCTCTCTCTTGCAACCCTCCCCATTTCTCCTCCCATCAATTCTCTCACCCCCTCTTTTATTCCTTCCATTGAACCCCAACATCTTCATTACCTGAATTCTGACCCTTTGAAACCCAACCCAGCTCCAAGTCCATCCACAACAAGCTTAGCATTCAGTCCTTGCTCGGTAATCATGGGCCAAGCCAACATGGGCACACCGGCT
Source organism: Flueggea neowawraea (assembly GCA_948243855.1). Lineage (NCBI taxonomy): Eukaryota > Viridiplantae > Streptophyta > Magnoliopsida > Malpighiales > Phyllanthaceae > Flueggea > Flueggea neowawraea. The sequence continues at coordinate 7,221 of CAODLS011243006.1, forward strand.
GACACACTTTCCAAAACCGAGTCAAAACCCACCTACTGCTCGGTGACCCAATATTTGGCGTTGGTCCACCCATTCTTTCACGATCAAACCCAAACCATTACTGCTCTTTGTTCAACCCACTTGGTACGGACCATGTCTTTGAACGTACCACCCATACGTACGGAAACGCCTACTCCCAAAACCACCTCGTCCAATTGCTTGTCCGACATCGGCTTGCTTGCGGAACGACACGTAGATCACAGACCCCGAAGTCCTCTCAGCTAGCAGCAGCCTTAAATTTAATTGATTCGGTTTGATTGATGAGTTTGTCGAAGATGAAATTACGGGCTGTGGTCCCTTAAATTTGAAAATTACATTTGAATGTGTAAAAATTGTGCACTTGAACAATCTACATTTACATACCTAATTTTACATTTTATCGTTAAGTTGTTAAAAAAAAGAAAACTATAAAACAGCCGAAAAATAAAAAAAAATACCCAATTTTTTAATTTTTTGGTGCTTTCATAGTACAAATTGGATAATTTTTCAATTGTTTTTCAGTTGTTTTATGATTTTTTTCCTGATTTTAGTTTTGGCACATAAGATGTAAAATTTGACATATAAAATATAAAGTCTGGACATAATTTTGGAAACCATAATTTTTGTTTTCTAGTGTTTATAGTTTTGTAATTTTAACGTCCAAAATATAAATTTATGTAATTAGTTGTCGAAACATTCCATTTCGTTGTACAAACATAACGGGCCTAAGCACCATGCCTTGGCACCGTTAGTCTAGAAAGATTCGAGAGATATTAAGTAATTGCTCTCTAACTCTTCGAAGCTATTAACGACTATTTCCCAACTTCTTGCATCGGCCTCACCGACTTCTGCTAGGAACTGAGTATATTCATCGTCAAGGTCTTGTGCGTTGACCGTGGCTTCAGCCAAGTCTTCGCTGGTCAGAGTGAATGGAAGTTTTAGACCAGGAAAATCCAGGGGTTCGCAAGGTGAGTTTGACTTCAAAATGTTGTGCATGAACAAACACGGACTTCCATATCGCCACTGATAAAACTCCCATTCCATGAAACTCTGTCTTGGACCACCTAGCGCCTGGCATGGCTCAAGTGTCCAACCCAAAGAGAAGTCAGAAATGACGCACAAAGGAGGGGGGTTCTTGACTCCAATACCATGGTCTTTAAGAGTGTTTCAAAGGGTTTTTTGAGTTGTTTGGTGGCTTGGAGAAATGTGACGAAAGAGTTCCATCGAAGGAAGTTGGGAGGTGTTTTCACACCCTTTGGGGAGAGCATCAATGGTGGGAAATGGGATTTGAGTGATGTGAATGTGAGGGTAAAGTGAGACATGAGGTGATATCGATTTGGCGTTGGATGGAGTGGTGATGATGGTTACATTTTGATGTTGGGGCTTGAGAGAGCTTTTGATAAGTTCAGTAATGGAAGTGTGTGGCCGTGTACCATGGATGGGAAGATCACAATATGGGGTGCTGATTTTGAAGACATAATTGATTCCTTTCTTTTTTTTTTCCTTCAAAATCTACTTGTGTGAATACGTCTTGGTGATGAAGAACATGTCTTCATTTATAGGCAAAAGAATTGAAACAGGTGTCCATTTTTTGTGAATAGAAAACAAAGTGCCTTGCAGTTTTAATGAATTGAGATTACATCAAAAAATCAATAACCCAAGTTGCATGTTTGCATGCCTCTGAACTAGCACCCACAACTGTATTTAATTTGAATATTATTTAATTTAATATTTACACATGCATGAGCTGCCAAGCTCTTTAATGAAATCACGATAACAAAAAAAAAAACTCTTGAATGAAATATATCAAAGCATTCACAAATCAATTGAAAACTCATCGTCGATACACTGACATGTGAGACATATCCTGGCTCGAATTTCTTGAGCAAGATTTTGCTTGCATTTGCAAATATTAAGGCGGCCTTTACGGATCACAGCAAGAGGACTTGATATTATAATAATTAGTACATCACTTTGGAATCAGGCTCGCAAGTGGCAGTGTTCATTTTTTGGTAGTTATTTTTTTCATGTAATTTGAACTCGGAATTTGTAGTATAAATTTACTCGATTGTTTAGAGCATGATCGCTCCAATTAGTGAAATTCATTTTCTAGTAAAAAAATGTTCCAAACTTAAAATATTGAAGTTTTTCAATAAATAACACATACGCAATGCTTTTTAGTTTTTGCATTTGTATTGTACCTTTGCTCTATATTTTTCAATTAAAAAATCAAACTTATATCCCAGCCAATTGTATAATTGGCTAATAAGCAATATATTATATACTTATATCCAACGAAATTGAGATCAACGATCTAATTTTATCTCGTAAATTTATATAATTAATTTTTTATGAAAATTTTTGGTATTTATGTATATAAGTGATCATTTGTACCCCTTTTGTATAATTTTCAGTATTATGTATAACATTTTTCCTTTAAAGGATACGTTTGTTATAAGGAGAAAGGAAAATGAGTGAAAATTTACTAGTGTAATAATTATAACTTCTAAGGGAGTAGTTCTTTCCTTTGAAGTCATTTGGTTACATTATGTAAATAAGAAAATGGTTGAACGAATACTCTTAATTAATAAATTAATGTTGGAATTTGTTTTCAATTATTAAAAAGATTCAAAGTTGCTAAAATATTAAATTAGAATAGTGTGCACCACAAAAAAACCCTAGCCTCCTTCTTTTCTTTTACTTTGTTTCGTCGTCTATTTTTCTTTAGTAAAAAGGGATGATTTTTGGCTATTTTTAGCCACAAATCACCCCTTAACACATATTTTTATTAATTTCTCTTTTAAAATAAGTGGGTCTTCCACACATATCTTTATGAATTTCTTTTTGTGATTTCATTGTCTTGTTGCAACATTTAGTTTTTACCGTCTTTATTGCAACGTTTGGTTTTTACCGTCGTTATTACGGAGAATATTTTTTCTGGGTGATTCAGGATTTTATGACAGTTAATACTTTCAATTCGGTAGAGTTACAAATCAAATTATGATTGTCAGTATGATGCAGATCTAGAGTCATAGGTATTCTAGTCACTATAGTATCTTCAAATGTGTAGGTTTCAAGCCGATTTTATTATGTTATTAACCTGGATATTTTGAATATTTTCACTGTTTCATCCACTATAGTTTTTAATGGATTAAAATTTATTTTTCTATTGATGTATTGTCAATTTGAATGAATGTAGTTATTTTTTATTGTAAAAAAAAAGTTGTTAAAATATTTAAAAAGGTAATAATATGGTATACACAAGGTAACCTTTCACAGAATCAAGCAATGAAATTCAAAAAGAATAGATTAAACAATCAATCAGAACAAAAGTCAATCCCCAAGCTAGATTGCATCAATTCACACTAAAATCCCCAGAGAACATAAGAAAAGGAAAGAAATCTAGATTGTGATTTGGTTTTAGACGTCTTATCGTTCTCGCAAAATCTCTTTTTTTGGCCGCCAAAAGTCCCCTCTAAAAGTCTTTCAAGTTCTATTTATATGTCGTTTTTAAAAATCCTCACCAAAACATTAAAATCAAATGCAAAATAAAGAAATCACGAAAAGTCCGGTCCATACCTGGTTGGATTTGTGCGATCTGAAAAATTACAGTGTGATCCCTGTATTGCAAAAAATGCCATTTTGGTCCTTTCTTCTTTGTTTTGAGTCTTTTTTCTCCAATTTTCTCCTAAAAATCGAACCATAGGGAAAATAAATTTAAAATCCACTCAAATAAATACTTTTAAATACTAAATTAAATAAATTGACTATATTTACACACATACAAAATACGTGTATCACTCTGATTATATTGAGAGATTAAACACTATTAATAGGAAACATATACTAATAAAAAAAATTAAATGGAAATCATTTTCTTTGATAGTTGTTTTCCATGAGATTTGGATCCAGATTATGGTGTATAAGTTTTTAATTATTTATCAACTGAATTATCTCTTATGGGTTTAAATTAAAATCACTAATGGTTTAAGGATTATTTGTCTAAAATATTGAAGTAGATTAAATGAGAAATTGTGAAAATACATTATAAGTAAATTTCAGATATTGTGAGGTAAAAGAAATTAAAATTATAAGACTATATAATCTATTGTAAACGAACACCGACTTGGCGGTGCTTTCCATGAGTTGTCAAGATTGAATGAATGTGGATGTGAATTTAACAGGACAAATTGCATGTACGTTGGCTTGTGACATTGATGACAACATTAATGAAGTCAAAAGCTGCTAACTGGTATTTGTAGTCCTTTGTCGTAAGATTATGACCCATGACCGGACTCATTACCAACTGTTCTATCCATCTATGCAATATAGATGACCATTCCTCTCTAATCTCTACCATATCCTCTCGACTATGTTATCCAATTGAAATTATAAGGATTAACAAATACAAACTCCTCGGACTTATAGTCCATTTTGACACATCGAACTATGAAAATGCTTCATTTACCCCTTGAACTTGTAAAATCTGCAACATTTAAGAGCAGCTCGGCAAATTTCTTTCTTTTACCAAATGTTAAATCATCATGACTTGTAAATAAGTGTTCTACGTAGTTGTCGTAGTTTTGAAAGACATTTCACACAGCTCCAAAACAGAGTTGAAGAACCGAAACTTCTAACTTTCAAATTAGTTCATAGTAAGAGCTCTATGTTATAGTATATGAGAAAATTAAATGCCTTGTAAATGAGATAGAGAGTGGTATTTAATTATTTATAGTTGGAGGATACCCAATTTTGAATGATAAACGAAGAAGGAAAAACCATACCAGCTTATGATTTTGCCTTGTGAGCCATGTTTGGTCATCGCTTTCTGAACCTTCTCAATCATGGATTTTATCATTTATTGGTGTCTTGCTTCATCGAGAACTTAATAGTTAACCATACCTCCAATTTGGACTTGATGGCCTAATTAACTCATGCCTTATCATTAGAAATTTTCTTCTTTATAAATATGCAAGGCTTTTTTAACAAAATTTATATATATTTTCACCCCTCTCAAAACCCTCTTCATCACATCAATCTTGGCCTTGTGAGACAAAAAATTGTTAAAAATATCAAAATTTGCTATACTAACTTAATGCCAGCCTAGTTAAGTTGGATTTGTAAGGGTGAAACACCAACTCGAAGTCAACCTAACTAAATTGGAAGAAATGTGAGATTGATGTCTTTATTAAAAAACTGCAAAATTTGCCATCATGATATAAAAAAGAGCACACTTCAAATGTAAAACTCCAATAAACTAAACGAACGCAGATATTTGTGACTTATAGAGACTTAAAGATTTGATTGAATTAATTACTATGATGTTTATGGTCAAACACAAAATGAGCAGAGATGTACATACATTGCCCAATTTGACGGTAGCAGCCGATGATGCGTGCATGTCTTGAGTTTGGCCCAAGTTCTTGAATGAAACTCTTAATTATTTAAGGCTTTAGCTACAACTCTCGCCATACATGAGAATCTTCGCCTAAATTAAGCCCGACAGACATACATGATCATATACCCTCTTTTCCTTCGCAAGCGCGCTTCTTAGTCTTCTTATCCATACACCATGCTCTATTTCTTTTCTTGCTTTCTTAACAAAATTCCGAGAACACTTCCTATAAGTCATTTTATTTGTTCTTATTAGACGAAATTTTGAAAACAAATTTTTTAAGTCACTTTATTTGTTTTTATTAAAAATTATTAACAGTATAGATAAAAAAAGAGTTTAGTATCAATTAACTACAAATCTGTGATATATACGATAAAATAATATTCTAATCAAATCACCTAATATCTAAATTCTTTTATAAATCATAATCGATTGAACATATATTTTGCGATCATTAAAGTTCTATCCATCAATTTTTAGAACTTTAGCATAAAGTATTGTTTTCTTGTTCAGTATTATTTTGAATAATTCATAAAGTTTTCTTATTTAAACATGTCACTTTCAACACATCAATCTGGAAACACTGCTCCATAAAAATAATTTTTCAATTCAGTTGATAATTTCCTCTATTGATGTTGACGTTACTTTCATTTATTATTCGATAATGTCGGAGGTGGTAGTTTCTTCTTAATTAAACTTTTTTCAGAAATGTGTGAACCTAAACAGTCGTAATGTATATATGTTGCTAGTAGGACCTCAAACACCTTTCACAAGAATGGTTTGTTCTTTCCTCTTCCTAAATCATCGCACAATTCGGTCGTGTTATCAAAAAAAAAAAAATTACTTGCAACCATCTAATTAAAAAGTGATGTAACATAAGCTTGAGCGTATTAAGTCCAACTCAATAAATAGATTTAAAAAAACCACACAACGGCTATATTTTACAAAAAGTTTTTAGAAAAGTATTTTAGAAAAGTGATGAAAAAACAAATTGAGTTCACACTCTAAGATTATGTTCATACTTGCAAGAATTACATTTACAGTCTCACACTTCCTCTACAAATAGAAGACTTTATTATATTTGAGAGGTTCATTCTCTATACCTAAAAAATTCATTTTAAATCCTGTAGAATTTAATACTAACTTGAACTTCGGAGAATTCCTCGAGAATCAATCAACCTTATTTTCTTCTTTGTTTTTGCTGAATTTGAAGAGTTTTCGATCAATCATTCATCTCATTCGTCATTCATAATTGTGTTGTGCATTGGAGGCAACAACAAGAAGTAATCAAAATTTAAAGAGGTTGACCTTTTTAGACATTCGCTTCAATTTCTACTATTTAATATTTTCTAATTAATATATAGCTTAATTTATTGTAATTTATCATTGATCTTTTTGATAAATTATCAATAAAAAAATTGGCAACTATATTATTTTTGAGTGGTTTTCCATTTTTTTATTAAAAATTTTGATCATCCTCACTAGTAAAATTAAATAATTAGAAATTCTAATAGTATTATATATTATTACATCATCAAACAAGAAAATAATTAATTGAATTGAAACCTTTTTTTATGGCAAAACTAAAATTAAAGTCCAAAAACTTATAGTTTCTATACCAAATGCCTTATGTGAAATGCATATTGATTTAATACCCATGAATGCTTTTTCTCTTCATCAATTGAGGATTTCAAGGTTGAAATTTTGGTTGGGGAAAATTTTTAAAATTCATTTGATGGAATTTACTTTATAACCATTATCCTGATTCATTGCAATGACTAAATCTAGAAGTGATTTATTTAAATAAGAAAAAGCACGCCTACCGATCAAGCTCTATTCCGAACATACTCGTCCATGATTTAATTAAGCACAAGTCTCAAATTAAAAACATATTTTCAAAATTTAACAACTTAATAAGACCTAACGACTTAGAGTCTACAGAAAAGAGAAGTGGACGGCTATTAATTAATTTGTTTTATTTATTTATTTTTCTCTTATACGGAATTCTAGTCCAACAAAAACAATGATCTCTCAATAATGGACCAGAAAAGAAAAGGCAGTTCTATTATTGGTGTTAGTGGGAAGGATAAATTAACAAGTTATTTCGAAAGCCCTAACAAAACTTTAGTTTGAATTCTACCAAACCGATAAATCCGAACTTTGATTAGTAGAACTTCTTTTTATTTTTCTCGAAATAGGATTGTGTAGAGGAAGCAATTCAATGCACTCATGATCTCAAGTCACAGTTGGTGGACCAACACCAACTAGGGCATGCAATAAGAATATATTGCAGACTTGCAAGTGAAAATTAATACAAATATATATGCAGGTTCACAACACTATATGCATATATATCTTAATTCTTTCGTTGTCATTTTATTAAATAATTTATATCAAGATTTATCACAATATTCGACATATATTTCTCATACCATAACCATATTTTAAGTAAAAAATCAGGATCGAAAATCAGATAATGTAACTATCTAACCATATAGAAACCACAATAATATAAATATACATAATATTTTTTTGATAACTATATATAATATAAAATAAAAGGTGTTGGCTTCAAAACTATGTATATACATACAAGAAGATGACTTGGAAACATTAAGTACGATCACATGCGTATTCTAATAAATCTAACATCATATCATATGCTTGTAACTATTAAGTGGCTCCAACCTCTACTGACTAGCTATGTAGTTCTTGTAATGCTCATTTTGTCCACCTATCTTCATGACACTACTATGAAAAATATAATAATTGCACTTGACGAAACCCACCTTAATATATATAACCGACCTTATATGGTCAAGTACTTCACAACATTAGAAACCCCCTCAAGACATTACCCAAAGAAAAAAAACCCAAAAACAAAGAAAGAAAAAATGGATTTCACTACCCTATGTTCTTCACTTGCCATTCTAGGGTTTGTTTACTTCGCCATCCATCTTTACAAGAAAATTGTTCTTGATTCTCAGATTGTACGGAAGAAGATAAGGTCGCAAGGTATTAAAGGTCCGGCATCGTCTTTTTTGTATGGGAATCTTCCGGAGATGCAACAAATCAAGCTCAAGGCTAGGACGGAGGCTGCAAGAAATTTTGGTTTTGATCTTCCTAGTCTTGTTGCTCGTGACTACACTTCCACCGTCTTTCCTTACTATAACCATTGGAGACAAAAATATGGTAATTTTCATAAAATTATTATGCTATAATCTACATATACATACTTTTTTATAGTCGTTGTGTATAAGATTTAAATCTAAAACTTGAAATATAAGTCTTTATTTGCTTATAAGTACATGTTCTTTTGATACTTTACAGTTCTTTGGATTTTTAAAAAGTATGGATTAAAAGTTGAAAATCAAATTGTTTATTGTCACCGTTTTTCTCTGAAATGATCTTTCACAGGATTCTTGTCGATCTAATGATTGATGAAAAGTCAACTTAATTTGTGAAGTTCATTCTGATTTCTTACTGTCAGGAAATCAGACGATTTAAGATACGTGGAATAACAAGAGCGATCACATAAGAACACAAAATTTACGTGGTTCGATCAATAACCGATCTACGTTCACGAGCAGAGCACAAGTTATTATATTATTCAGAGTAAAAAACAAGCACAATGACTTACAACAACGTTCAAAGGTTACCCAAGACGTTCCCAAGTCCCCTTATATAGTTAACAAGTAATACAAGTCAAACTAATTAGGAAAACCCTAATTGAAACCTTAAATCCTGTCAGAATTGGTTACACGGTCAAGGAAGCAAAGACACAGACACGACTCTTTGACACACGGCCATGAATCACGTCCGTGTAGCTCCAGAAAGCTCGATAGGAAAGACATGGGCACGGACACGGCCGTGGCCAAGGACGTGTCCTCCCAGTTTTCGTCTCTTCTGGCTCCAGTGAACTACACGGTCAATCCCACGCCCATGTATCTTCCCGTGTCCATCCATCAACTCTTTTTCCTTCACAAATCTGTCCTTCTTTGGCTTGTATCACTTCCCATAAGGTTTTGGCTTCAATCTTGATCAAGAAATTCACT
>CAODLS011243017.1:0-13668 GCA_948243855.1 Flueggea neowawraea
CCTGCAAAAAATAAAGGTTGTAACAGTTTGATTGTTGATATCGTAAAATCAAGTAGTGTAAACGGCTTCCCTTCACCCTGTAAGAGAGGAGATAGTGGATTAAAACTCTTGAGTGGATCTCAATGAGTGGATGTAGGTCAAAAAAGATCGAACTACTATAAATCGAGACTTTGTTTTCTCTTATCTTCCTCTCCTTACTTAGCTTTACAATTGCTTTATATTGTGTGTGAATTGATTATTTTTATTACTTTCGCATTTAACTTTGTTGTTTGCTTAGATTTGCAAAAAAAAATTCTACAATTTTTTAAATCTTTAAAACTTCAATTCACCTCCTCTTAGAGTGTCATTCTTAAGGCCAACAAGCTTTGCCATGGCGCGTTAACAATAAATATTAAAATTACAATAACAAAACGAGCATGATAATATCGTATTTATAACAAGTTTAAGTGTGGCTAAAGTGGAGAGGCCCAAAAGGTTATCATTGTAGTTAAAGTACAGCTACCAAAAGTTTTTGCATATAGTATCACGTTTTTTATAAGGCTGAATGACCACTACCTTCTTGATAAACTTTATCACGATCTTCTGCTCTCGGAGGCCATTGTATCCACAAAGAACTGGCAATATATTATATATAAATCTGCACCTATTCCTTTATTGCGCAATTTTAAAATAAGATTCTTATCTTGAATAGTACATGCTGACTATGAGCAAAAGAAGAAAAACATCAAATTATTTTATTTGAAACAAAAAATCTCAATTATGAGGTCACTTACATTGATTTTGTCTGCCCATCAGTCATCATTATCAAGAGCAACAATAGTACCCTTTTCATAATCCAAACACTCAACAATTCCTCTAAATTGAACTGAAATGCTGCCTCTGACGCTTAAACAAATGGGGCCTTTATCTCTTTGACTAGTTATGTATTTATATCATAATATGACCCGATGGTAACGAGAGTATTAAAAACCAATGGTGAAAGCACATCTTCGAATAATGTTCCTTGGAGGTACCTTTTTAGGGCTGTTTTGATTTTTTAGCCCCAATTGTTTCATGCTCTCGTAAGAGAAGCATTCTGAGAATATCAGTCTCTTTTATGTGTTATAGACAATGTCCTATTTTAATAGTTGAAAATTTTGGAGCCGATGTAACATCATACGACGTGATGAACCACAAGTCTAAAATTCCAGGAACATGGGCCTTCCCGGGATAATTACCTAGTGCGTTCAAGTTAAACCGTACATTAACACAAATAGAAATACCATTTTCATATTTCTTAAAAAGCTAGAATATAGAATACTTTATTTCAAAAATGCCACAACTTTGAAATTGTTCTCGGAAATACCATCTCCATTTAATAATGCAAAATCTCGTCCCAGCCCGAAAATCTCGTCTACATCTTTGTCTCTCTACTCCCTCTCTCTCTCGTCTGCCTCTTTCTCTCTCTACCCCCATTTCTTCTCTTTCGTTCTTCTTCTTCTGTGCCACCATCCTTCTTCTCTTCTGCCAATGTCCTTCCTCACGTTCACACCGCCTTCCTCATCGGTTGCATCCCTCTCTCTCTTTCTCTCTCCTCTCAGTTTCGTCTCTCCGTCCTTATCGATTGCATCCCTCTCTCTCTTTCATCTCTCTTTCTCAATCTAGTATCCTCCTTGGATCGACGACCACCAGATCGCGATAGAACTGTAAAAAGTAGTGCGATCCTATCTTCCTCCCGCCCTCTCTCTCTTCATCGGCGCCATTAATGAGACAAACGACAACGAGGAACAGCTACACTAACGTTTACGGCATATGGAGAGATCGCTAGATTTTTTGAACATAACCAATGGCAGAGAGGTTGTTGGCATCGATTCGTGTATTGAGGATCTGTTAGCGGCGACTAAGATTTGGCCTGTGTGTTTATACAATTTATAAGTTAAGTCCCTTTTATTTTCATCGAATTGCAAAATTACTCCTTGTTGTTGTGCAATTACACTTTGTAAATCCTTGTATACATGGTGTAAAACTTGAAAAAATTGAAATTTTTAAAAGAATAATATAGACACGTACACCTATGTACACTTTTGTACACCATTGAAAATTCATTAAATCAGGTCTTTATAAAAAAAATTGAACGCCTTTATATACTTGTATACATCATTGCACTAGGGGTGTAAGGTTTAACCGCCGGACCATAAAAACCTACAAATTTACTCAGAATCGTATCACAATTTGCGATTTTTTATAGATTTAGATTGGTTGTGGATTATAATTTTATAAATTCGCTAATTTGCGGTTCGATTGTGATTAATAGTATATTAAAACCATTCAAACCAAACCACAACCGCCTAACCGCATATATATACATATATCAAACAAGGCCCAATGACTTTAATACATTTTATAATTAAACTAATCTAAATTTATAGTTGAAAGCGGTATATTTTGAAATTAGTCTAAATTATGTGTAATTATTTTAATTTTTTGTACCTAAAAATATATTTTTTCATGCTAACAATAAGTACAATTAATTAGAGCTATTTGGCATATATAAAAACATTGTATAATTATACTTAAGATAAAATCCACCGCAGTCCTTGAGGTTTGACCATATCTCTCGTGCGGTCATTTAGTTTTTAAAATTAGCTTTTTTGATCCCTCATACTATCACCGTTAGTCAAATATAACGTGGTACATAGTGCCTACTAATTTTAAAAACTTAATAAAAAAAATACCCTCTCTTTCATTCCATTCCCACCACCACATTCCTACCATAACATCATACACCACCAGAACCACTAAACCTCCTCCTTCACCCTCAGAGCAAAAAATAAATTAAAACAAAGAAATCAAAACTTTAATTACATGAATATGAATTCAACAACTAATGTGAAATCAAAACTTCAATTGCATGAATGTGAAATCAAAACTTTAATTACAACCTAAAACCGTCAGACTCCACTCCATTCAACCACTACCACCACCAAACAACCACCCAAAACAGTCGACCTCCACCAAAACTGCCACTCTCACCACTCCAAACCCAGAAAGAAGCCACCTTTTCCATCCCCAAACCTCCAAACCGTCACTACCTTTTTCCCTCCAAAACAGTCATCTCTGTCCACTGTTGTCCTGTCACCACCCAAACCATTCACCACCACCAAGATAGCCACTACTTCCACCATCAAACCTGATGCCTCTTACACCTCAACCCACCACAAAACCGTCACCCTCAACTAGAGTTGTCAAAACCGAACCGGAACCGTGAACCGCATATTAAAAACCATCAATTTACAGTTTGGTTATGGTTCAAGGGTGTTGAGAACTATAAAACCGCCGATTTAAATCACATGTTAAACTGACTATTCAATTCATATAAACCAATATTTTTAACCCAAACCAATAGTTTAAAACCTTCTAAAACCAGTATTTTAACCAAAATTAGTAGTTCAACCTTCTAAAACCATATTTTAATCTCCTAAATGAGCAATTTTAACCCATTTAGACCATCATTTTTAAAATCAATGGTTTAACCTTCCTAACCTAGGTTTTAACATTAGTTAGATTAAAAAAAATTCAAACCGAACCGAACCGAAATCAAAACTGGTAATCGAACCGTTATAAACAGAAATAAAAACCAAACCGCCCAGAACCGCCCCTGGGCTGTTTGGTTCTAGTTCCATGGTTCCAGGAACTGGAACCGCCGGTTCGTGAATCGGAATCGGCGGTTCATGAACTAGCAACAGGTCCACCCTCAACCACAATCCACCACAAAAAATCTGCCATCCCATTTTTCCAAAACCCAAAACCATTCCCACAATCAAATCAGCTACCCCTTCATAAGAAAAAAAAAGAAAAAGAAAGAGAAAAGAGGTTGGAAGAAGGAGAGTCGAAGCTCTAGTCGTCGCCTCTACATGCCTCGGTTGGAGAGAGCAGACGCCGAAGCTCCATCTCCCACCGTCGATGTCGTTGTTTAGTGCCGGCATCCGTTGAACGCTGGAGATGGGGACGATGGCTGAGAGAGAATCCACTAAGGTCAGAGCGGAGTTAGCAGAGATGAGGGAGGGGAGAGGTGGGGGTGAGAGAAGGCAAGGTCGAAAAGGAGTTTGAGAGTGTGATGGTGGAGTGGGTCAATGGTGATGGTGAGTAAGAGGGAAAAAGTTAGGGTTTGGAGGAGAGCAGATGATGAAGTCACGGTTTGGTAGGGTCAATAGAGGGTAAACTAGTCTTTTTTGTCTTTTCTGTTAGGTGAAATTAATAGAGTTAGGAGTGATGGATCAAAAACGCTAATTTTGAAAACTAAGGGACCACACGAAAGATATGACCAAACTTCAGATGCCGCTTTGGATTTGCCAGTATACGTATTTTTGGATTACTATTGGTAAATGTTAATGTATTTTGAAGCGACCCTTCTTTTTGTTTAGGTAACTTTCATATTTCAGAGATATTATATTTTTAATGAAACAATATTAAGGTTATTTCCAATATTGTTATTTATTTTACTTTGTTTAGCTGTTTATTTTTTTTTATACATTTAATAAAACACAAATTGCCAAAACCAACAAAATTGCACCACAACCGCTAGTTTAAATTTAGTAGATTTAACCACACTAGCAGTTTAACTGCAGTTGCAATTTTTTCGAACTGCAATTTGCATTGTACTTTGGTTTGAAGACTCGAAACCGACAAAATCACACCGCTTATATCCTACATTGTTCACCTGTTGGAAAAGTTGGATTTTTAAAAAAATATTATGAAAAAAACTCAATTTCTTGTTAAAAAATCAAATTTTCAAGAAAATATCTAAATTTTTTACAAATTTCCAAAAAAATGGTATTTATAATTTATTGTGTGTTGGTAAGTTTTATTAACCCTTGAAATTATATTGTGTGTAATTACTACATAGTTGGCATGCGTGAAGGGGAAATCACGCTTTTATTGCAAATTAAACTGCCAAATTTTTAAAAATGTCGCTACTAGTTTCCAACTATAAAAAAGGCAACATATCTTGCATGATGAAAAGGAGTGCCACTAATGCATTAATCCAGCCTAATTGAATAAACGTCTGATTCAACATGTTATTAGGTTGGTTCTTTTTTGGCAAAAAAAATAACGAATTACTGGTCACAGGGTATCCTTAATGAAATCTCTACTCCACCTGTCCGCTTCAACCTGAGAATTTAACTTTCGACATCCTGTTCTAAAATTATATTCCCTTTCCAAGAAACTGGGAATACATTAAGGTATAAATATTTTCTGCACATCGTCCTTGTTCCTTTATTTCAACTTATGCAAATGAGACCAAGTCGTAAACCTGCCATTCAAAGCAGATAACAAAAAAATACATCTATAAACCTACCATTCAAAGCAGATAACTGAATATAAGTTCACAGGGGTAGCTGTCCACAAGTCAACTCTTTTATTCATACCAGACAACCGCATTTACGAAAACAAAGCCTCTTCTCATTGTCTAGGTCGTTCATCCAGATTTTTGCAGAAATTAGAACATGGATACACCAAGCACTTTCGGCCATTTCGCAGCAGGTATGTATTCTTAGATTGTAATAATCATTTTTTCGATATTTAAGAATTCCGATGACATTAGTGACACAAAGCTAACAACAGAGTCGACCATAGACGGATTATGAGCAATCGGGAGGATGTTCCATACCTAATCACTCAGGCTGCAGATCAATTCTGTCCATGGCAGGTATGGGCTCGTAGATCGCTCAATTTTCTTTCATCAGTCTGCTCGAGCAAGGCCTTAGGATGAACATCGAAACAACTGATAACAAATCACATATGACCGAATCCAATCTTGCAACATGATTCAACCACCTATTTTCAGGTTGTACTGTTGCTTGCTAAGTTGTGGAAACAAAAGAAACAAGTCATCATACAAAGCAAATATCAGAATGCTAAAAACAGTGTCTAACATATTTCACAAGGTGTCATTTATTTCCCCCAACACGACCAACCTCCTACAGAGAATGAATAGACACTTTAGACTACACAGGATTTCACTCCGCACAATAGAGCAATTTTCCTCTCTCATATTCTCCTTAGTGGTCAGGTAAAGCATCTCACAACAATTGTGAATATATCCATTTTCATCATACATCTCCAACCCCATCAACGTATAGGATGATATTGTGTGATACCACGTTTTGGGGGCAATTTCCTCGAAATGAAAAGAACCAAGGAAGAAGGTAAAATCTCCACCAACTGCAATAAAAAAAAGAGGGTGAAAATGAAAATGCCACCATGGGATACCTCAGAACTAAAAATGTACTACCAGGAACAGAACTTCAATATATTGTCATCAAGAAACAGAAACATTTCATCTCATAATGACTTCAAAACCACTGGATGCAGGTAAAAAAGAAAAACAATATCACCCATTCAGGAATCAAATTATGCAGTTTATCATTTCTCACAAATAGTCAATCTTCAGCCATAGCTGCTGTAGGATCAAACCAGTCTTCGAAACATAAAATTTTCCAATGAGCACAACTTCAGTGTTTATGCATAGAATCACTTTTCTATGACAATGGAAATTCCATGAATGATTGATTCTACTAAAGAAAATTTAGGGTGTGTTTAGTATGGAACTATAGAAAATTAAAAATATATACCAAATTGTGTGCAATTGGTCTTAAATGGAAGACTACAAAACAAGGGTCTTATTTGATTTGTCATTAAAATAATTAAGAACTACTTTAGATAAATCAATTAAACCAAACATCGTCCAACTATAAAGTGGAGAAACCAACATAAATTTATGAAACAGAGAATTTTTCAGCTTCCACTTTATTTTTTTTTTTGGAACAAGTTTCCAATTTTGCATCTCTATATTTCCACGTTTCCTGAAAAAGTGAACAAGTTTTCCAAACCAAACACCCCTTTAATTCAGGCCATGAGCTCCTCTAACAAGAACAGCAGATCTTCATTTTGAAACTTGACTGGAATAGACATGCTTATTCTTATTCATGAACTAGCCATAAACATACCAAAACATCATGCCAACAGCTGGGATAATAGCAAACCAAAATTGAACACACACACCCCACTTCAACTCTTTGAACTATTAGCTCCAAGTGATTAGATGTTTTCCAATTATCAAATGGTAACAAGGGGTGACCAGAATAATGGTTCGTTGAACAAATATTTAATCATGTTTAGCATCAGTTGGCAGTTGGGTCACAACATTTCGACCAATATTATTTTCAATTTTATGCACACAAATATGCAGACAGATCTGATTGTTTTCTTTTCAAGCTTAAGGCATAAAATGGTCAGCTAACAACCTTATTAAAAGGCATTAAAGCACATCTTTATCAAAAAGCATTCCACCAAAACTTACAAAAAGTAGATAAAACATCAAGCATAACAATGTGAAGAAACCTTACCAGGTAATATATGAAGGTTAGAACTGGATGATCCAAAACATCGAGATTTGCAGCTTTATCAAATGAATTAAAGCACATCTGAACATGCAAAATCCAAGCTACAGTCAAAACAAAAATGGATACAGAGGAAGTACAATGCATACAATCAAACTCTCAGTAGTGTACAGTGGTCTAAAAAAGCACATCCAAACAAACATGCCAATACATCAGCTTACAAAGAAAATGAAAATTTATGTTTGGTGCTTTATGACTATTGTAAATGTGGTTGCTTAAGCTTTTATCCGTGCACAGTGTGTGGTTCATACTCAAAAGTATCTTTCATAATGTCATGCAGATAAAGAACCAGGAAGCAACACACTTACCATTACACATCTTACAAGGAAGCATGTGAAGCATATGGTGGTCACGTAGCCAACCTGTCTCAAAAGGAAAATTGATAGTCACAGTTGCAACATGAAAATATACAAAATCATTTCATTATGTCAGTAAATAATGCACCTCTTGCAGCTTCTTACGGCGCCCTTTAGACTCAACCGGGAAACGCTGCAACATTAAAAATAGCCTGCCCAAAAGGAGCACATCAGATTGATAAAACAATGAAGAAACAAATAAAAAGGCGACATTCAGGGGCCAAGAAAAAATGTCAGCCACATCCCTCGCAGCCAGATCTAGTGTACCGCACAATTTTCTCCCCAGAGTCAAAGAAATATACCAGGGATTACAGTTTTAGCAGATTCTTCAGACTGTATGATACAAAAGGTATGAACCCTTTTAACAGTAAAATTTTTTAACAATACTAGCATACTGCAAATACCACACAACTACAGTTTTAACCACAATAAACCAATTTGTTTGTCAGCAGAACCTAGCATTAGTAAATTGTCCAGCAGAACCTCATTACTGCAGCTCATGCACAGTATTTGCTCATTTCACCACACTTACAACATGTAGCCCAGCCAAACACCTATATGCTTTCCTTTTCCTGTTAGTGCTCTGCCCCTTTTCTTTTCAAGGGCGGGAATTGATAGAAGAGTTGCTTTATGCCCATTGAATATTTTAATCAAAAATAAGAAAAACATAACCAATATTGAAACCAGCATGTTACCTTCCACCATAACGAAGAAATCCAAGAGCTGCAAACAAAGATACACCTGCTCCAAGAGAAATGGGAAACCTTAGGTACAATTTTCATTAGCTGCATTATAATAAACAGCAGCCAATGTTAATATTATCCAGACAGTTGACAAACCTGCGAAGAACATCTTGGATACAATAACCACCAGTGGGATATTTTTCGACCACAAAAACAACCACATCGCAATCTGGCACCAATTACACACAGAAATGGTATAAACAAAATAAGCATAGTCCTGGCATCTATGTAAAATTACATATATTGCTACAGATCACTAAAGTACCACACAGACAAACTAACATCAATCAGAAATTTTACACAAGATAATGGAAAATGTTTCGAGCGAAATAAATGCCCTTAAAATTCTGAATCATATGATTTTCAAGCAAGAAGAATTATTATACAAGACAACAGTATAGGCATTGGTTGTGTGCAAGACCAATGTAGAATCAAAAACACTTCCTAAGGCCCATCGTGGAATATTGGTCAACAGTTCAATTGACTGTAGAGCAATTCATAGTCAGTTAAAGTACCAAAGCCATCAATCCTTTCGCCACTCAAATCTCCCATCTTATAGTTCTTGTGTTAAGGAATAATTTGGTGAGGTTTCTAGGGCATGAAAACATAAATTATCTGATCCAGGATGTATTTCCTAAATTTGACGTTATTCTGAAAAGATCTAGAAAAATAGTTCTCTTCTCCTAAGATGAATATAAGCAACCAGCTCTTCTTTGCTCTGAATTACATGATATTTTGTATGCTAACATGAGCTCATGAGAAATAAAGATTGAAAAAAATCACTTGTCAATAATTTACATTTGTTGCATATAACAACTAACACATAGATGGATGATAAAACTTATTCAGTGTTATGTTAAAAAGTTGTAGCAATTGCAACATCCTCTTCAATGATTTTGCATCTAATTCAGGAACTTTTTGTTTTTCCATCAATATCCTGCACTACAGTTTTTTAGCTTATATTTTTTCTTTGATCAATTAAACATTCTATTAATTGAGCCAGCAAATAATATAGAAGTCCTGCTAATATTATGTTGAATTACCAAGAAAGCAATAAAAGAAGCCCATGTACAAGAGATAACACCCTTACGTATACTAAGAGCCAATAATTATAAGAAATTTCACTTCTCAGTCTGCACTCCAAGGAAATGAACACACCTGGAATAATAATCCTTTAGAATTTCAAATGAATGTATTTAAATTTGATTTAGTTTAGCACAGACTGCTTAGGTATTTATTATGCAGTAAATAGGAAGCTAACGCCGCTACAATGTATATGTGTTTGAAAGTTCAAGAGCTCAAATAAAGTTATTGCTTTAAATGCATCTCTTGTCAGAACGTAGAATCTTTTAGTCCATTCAATTAGCTATGGTAAGCCCTTTCTGAAAACCATGTCAATTTCACCCTATGCATAACAATCCAAATCCAACAATTCGAAAGAGAGTAAAAGGAATTATTTGAGAATACGTATCAGTGGTAGAAGACATGCAGCAATTTTTGATAAATTATAAGAGGAAAGGACTTTGATATCATAAATGCAAAAATGTGGAATTTCATAAGAATGAATTAAGTTAAACAAAATTCCAAGAATCACGTGCTTAAATCCCTTGAGGCAAAACTGGGCACTATTTTTGCAATCAATCCGATTTTGAATATATTAATCTAGGGTTTTGTTGAGGCAATATTGTAAAGAAAAAGCTATTAAAGTCTCAAAGTCTCGGTCTATAGCTATTTCTCGGGACAAATGAACAATTTCTATCACTGTGCATTCCATTTATCTCCAAATTCATCCATTGCTTTCTGAATTTATTTTTTTGGTTTCAATTTGAGGTATCTTACACATAACTGTTATTCTTAAGCACGAAGTATGAATTATTTCAAACCGGGATCCAGCACTTAATCATCAAATTGGACCAAACAAAAAGGCATTACAAGCCAAACATTCGTCCAGAATAAAGTATCCCATCATTTTTCTGTATAACAAGAATACTATTTTGTGATCTAGGGCAACTAGAAACACTTTATTTCGAAATGACAAGCCAGACGAAGCAGACATGAGCTAGTGTATTAGAAGTTAGGACATTTGGAAACTAGGGTGCAAAGTGTCCAACATATTTAGCTACAGGTCTTATAAAAAAAATATGTTCTTCCCTAACACTCCTATATGATGTTTTGATACATCAAAATGTTGCCTCCCTACATGGCTGGGGGAAAGCTCAGGAATTCAACAGAGAAGTTCTCAGGAACTCCAACCACAGAGAAACACATAATTGGATCTTCAAAAATTACAGATCCTTCAATAAGCCTTTTTTATATGCTTGTTTCACACATCAAAATGTTGCCTCCCTTCATGGCCGGGGGAAGGCTCAGGAATTCAACAAAGTTCTCAGGAACTCAAACCAGAAACACATAATTTGACCTTCAAAAATTACAGTTCCTTCAATAAGCTTTTATGTACTTTTATGTCACTGTATATCATTGGTTTCCTACTTTCAATATATTCTAATCAGCAACCCTAAAATTCAAACTGTTACATATATACTGATAATTTTTCCTTTGAGCTCAAGAGTGTCAAGATCGAAAGCACAGAAGAGTAGCATTCCAAGAAGCAATATTTAGGCTTGGAGATATATGAATTTTTGTGCAATTCATGAAACAATGCAATTAAACAACAATGATAACAAAAAGTTTAAAGCTAGGACATTGTGCAACTAAGCAGAGATATAGATTAGTAGATATCGGGAAACAAAATGTGTTCTATACGCTCTTGGTGTCGTAAGGATTAATCAGGCAACAATTGAAACATAATATAAGTCCACCCATGGGAAAGTTTTCTAAAGCAATCTGGACATTCATCAATTTGAAAAGAATCATAAAGGGAACCAAATTAGTGACTTCAATTATCTATAAATCAATGTCTCAGTTATCTCACACCAACTTGTTTATGCTCCACGATGGGACAATTAATCAAATTGCAGTGTATATACTAAAAAAACAAAATTTAAAGGTGCAATGTCAGGGATGCCTTTGTGGGGTGCCAAAATCAGAGGTGTGTGCCAACATAGTATTAACTCATAATCAGGCTTGATGCTACCTTTCTTATCTTTGTTATTTATTAGTAGCTTTCTGAATTTCACTCTATTAGCAATATTTCCTGGTCAAGTAAGACATCCATCTTAGAAGGATAATAATTTGTTATTCATGTGCTAATGGTATCAATAATGATCAAGCAAAATTTTGGTTATCTCGAGAAATTTAAAGCTCTCTTTAATTGTCACATCATAGGTTCTAATAAATGACAAACCAGTGAACCTAGGGAACCCTAAGTTCGAAGACTTCACCACTCACATGTGACTAGATTCCAAATAGCCCTTACACCTTAGTCTTCTACCGCATTTTCCTATTCAAATATCTACTATTCGGGATTAAGTATGAGTCCACAATTCACTAAAATTCAATGTTTTAGAGCCTCTAGAGAATAGTGCAGATTCAATAAGACAATATGCATAAACTTAGGGGTTCTTGAGTAATTAGCAAAAAATAAAATTGATGACCTTATATATGCAATGACTTATCCAGATAAGATAACAATAAGGTCCTGATTATAATCATCAGGCAACAATTGCCTCATAAAAAATGTCAATGGGAAAGTTTTTAAAGCTATCTAAATATTCATCAAATTTCAAAGGAATCATATAAGGAAACCAATTTAACGATTTTGACTGTTTATAACTGATGATTTCATAATTTAGGCACCTGAGCCTAGCTTAAGTAGTTGAATGTGTGCGTTATTGACTTGAGTTCTCAGGTTTAATCCTTTGTAATAAAAAACATTTTATTGATCTAAGACTAACACCTACTAGACTTATGCTCAATGATCATGATTGGACAAGTAGTAAAATTGAATATCGTAGATTAATAGAAGAAAAATGAATGACAAGTGAGGCAGAGGAATGAGTACACCTTCAACTTGGATCAGAACGAAATCAGTACCCTTTCTATATCTAAATCAAACTATCGCGATTGAACATAGAACCACAAAGTCAAGAGCCAAAAGCACACCACCACCCATTATCAAAATGTTCTCATGGGCATATATGGTTGGAAGAGAAGCAAAGGAGCATTGTCGTAATTGTGATAAATTCTACTCAAGGGGACACGAGTGCAAGGCACTTTTTTGTTTATTGGTAGAAGACCCGGATGATAAATCGTAACAAGGCAGATCATATGTGCAACTATAACTAGTTGTTAAAGGGGGAGGCTAATGATATGATGCATGAAAGAAAAACAATTACAGCAAGGAAAAGTTCTAGGATTTAGGAGTTGCTTATTTGTTTTAGCATAATAAGTGAGCAAGAATCCTAGTAAGTTATTTCTTTTGTTGCTAACGTTTAGTTTTTGCACGATTCTTATTAAGGAATGTTTTCTGTTACAAAAGTTGTGATTCGTTTATACATGGGAGAATTCCTTAAAAAAAAAAAAAGGCAGGATCTCTTGGAGAGTTTACTTTGTCTCTCAATAACAAACCTCTATTTCAGGATATATTCTTAGAAGAAAAACTTGAACGTCAACAAAGGGAATCAAGAGAATTTCTCAGTCCATTATCCTGAGATGAGAACCTATTTTCGGGCCCAATCAATCCATTTTTTTCATCATTTGGACATTTGCATCGTGACCTCTTGACAATCTCAAAAAAGGCAAATTTGCCACAATAAATATCTAAGGTTCTACAAATTATAAACGCTTCCACTGATATCAAGAACATCACGCTCACTATTACCTTCACCTTAAGTTCACTAATAATTTAGGGAAGCAATCAACTTTTTGAAGCAAACAAAAGCAAAATGCCAGGTTCATTGTTCAATTATGCTAACAACAATAGACAAATATGAAAGAAAGAAAGATAAAAGAAAAAAAAATAACATAAGACAACAATATTACAGCAATAAAAAATCTTTTTATAAGAAAAAACTAACATCGTCACTGAAAACATCCAACTACAAATCCTGCTCTCACTCGCATTGAAAGTACAACAATGACGCAGAAATTGCACCTGAATTACGTAAACCACCATATTAATTGTAAAGAAACTTTGTCTGAGCCCATCCGTAGATACAGCCCGCGCCT
>CAODLS011243065.1:0-19343 GCA_948243855.1 Flueggea neowawraea
AAATCAATTAATTTATCGGCTAGATAACAGAGGAAGAGTGAGTAGCTATTAATCGTAGTCTCTGTGGGATACGACACTCGGTACTCAAGGGTCCACTTGCTATAGACGATAGGTACACTTGCCTTAGTCTTTAGGGATAAAACCCAGAACACCAAGTAACCCACTAGAAGATGGTACACATAATCTCACTCTAAACCAAAGGACTCCAGAATCAACAAGGCTAAACCCTGGTACCTCAGATGTATTAACCTTTTCAATCAAATCCTGCATCTCAGAATCCTCCTTCTGAGCCTTTCGGATCCGATCTAACAAAATAGGTATTGCCTCAACGTGACCAAGTAGAACTCTGGAGTCGTCGAACTGCAACTCAACTCCAAGCTCCATCAATCTCTACCACTCCGACACTGCTGGTTTTCTCTTAACTGCGATGTGAGCCAAACTCCTCATTGACTTCCTACTCAAGGCATCAGCAACCACGTTAGCCTTGTCAGGATGGTATGAGATGGTACAATCATAATCCTTTAGCAATTCCAACCAACTTCAAATCTTGCTGACTAAAGATATACTTCAAACTCTTATGATCAGTGAAGATCTCAAAAATATCTCTATAGAGATAATGCCCCCAAATCTTGGGTGCAAACACCACGGTTGTTAACTCCAAATCATGCATCAGATAATTATGTTCATGCTTCTTAAGTTGTCTTGACGCGTAGGCAATGACTTTGCCATGTTGCATCAATACACAACCTAGGCCAACGCTCGAGCCATCACAGTACACTGCAAATCCTCCAGAACCCGAAGGAAAAACCAAAATTAGCGCACTCATCAAACATTCCTTCAACTTCTGAAAACCATCCTTATTGTTTAATAATCAGCTTACTGTTTTTGAATCGATATATGTGCATTATATATCCCTTATTTTTTTGTGATATACTCTACTGCATGATTAATTGTTTTTGATTTAAAGTTACATGTATACTTGATACGGGACACCTGTGCTACGTGGGGTAAACGTAGCCTTTGGTATACCAGTGCGCATTAATAGCCCAGTTACTAGGGTTGGTGGTAGCCGTGTGTCCGACCAGACATACGTACTTTCGATTAGTGGTTGAGTCCACAATCATTACTATTATTGTTATTGTTATTAGTTCCCTATTATCAGTATTACTTTATTATTATGGATAGTATTGAACAAGATTTCTTACATGATGTTTGCTTTGATTGTGAACGTTTTTTAAATATTTTTCAAAATCTATTATTTATATAGCGTGTATATATATTTATTTATAAATATATATTATCTAGACCTGTATGCGATGTTTATAACTATTTTCAAAACTGTCTCTGTGAGGCACGCATGAGGAGTTTTGGAGTGTTTTCCCTCACTGGGTTTGACCCCCATTTGTTTCTGTGTCTATGTTTATCCACATCTTTTAGGTGCACAGTTTTTTGCTACGGCAACTACATCGCATCTTGGACACCCATGAGGTATCTCTTGGTTAGTTTTGCCCTTTTGTTTGGGCTCTACTATTTTTGGCATAGAGTTTCATCTCACATACGTGAGATGCCTTGAGATTCACTCACACGGCTTCTCTAGCTTCGAACTCTTCATGACTCGACCTTAAAACTTAACAATGTCAAGCCACCTACAATCACCCTCATTCATCATCAAATTTCATCCATTAAAACTCCAACATCAACAAGATCCATTTAACTCCAATCGGAGAGCGGGATATTACATACTTTCCCCCTCAAAAGAAATTTGTCCTCGAATTTCAAAATAAATGAACTGAAGGGAAAATCCAACCCAAGTCTCCAAAACCAATCGAATCAAAAACCTCGGCTCCAATATCCAAGTGTGACCAACGCTTAACCAACACTCGGCTACTCGGCCAAATGCACCACATGCTATAACACTAAGGCGATAACAATGATTCAATATGAAATACAGCAAATGCAAAAACAATACCATAACTGAAACTTACTGGCCTATGAATAGGTGAAATCGAACACGTGCAGAAATCTGCACCGCATCTCATCCTCAACCTCCTAATTGGCCTCCTCAACAAAATGATGTCTCCAAATCACTTTCACTGAAGCGGTCTATTTGTTCTGGAGTCTCTTGACTTGACGTTCAATGATCATCATCGAAACCTCATCATATGACAAATCTAGTCGAACCTCAGCAGACTGCGGTTCACAAAAAATAGATGGATCAGAGGCATACCTCGTCATAAGTGAAACATGGAACACTGGATGGACTGAAGCAAACTGAGGTGGTAACGCCAACTCATATGCTATGGCTCCAACTCGGTTGATAATCTCAAAAGGACAAATGTATCTCGGGCTCAACTAACCCTTCTTCCCAAATCTCATAACACCTTTTATAGGTGATACTTTCAGGAATACATGGTCTCCTACCTCAAACTACAAATGTTTATACTTCGGATCAACGTAACTCTTCTGACGACTGTGAGCATTCTGAATCTGCTACTGAATCATTCTAACCTTTTCAGTGGTTTCCAAAATAAGATCTGGCCCTAATGGCTCTCTCTCTCCTGCATCGGCCCAACATAAAGGAGATCTATACTTCCTACCATACAGTGTCTCGTATAGCGCCATCTCGATACTCGAGTGGTACGAGTTGTTATATGCAAACTCTACCAATGGTAAGTGAGAATCCCAACTCCCACAAAAATCCACAGCGCAAGCCCTGAACGTATCTTCCAAAGTCTGAATTGTACGCTCGGAATGGCCATCGGTCTGCGGGTGAAAAGCAGTGCTAAGATCCAATCGAGTACCCAATTCTTCTTGCAGTTTATGCCAAAAATGTGAAGCAAACTGAGATCCTTTGTCAGACACTATAGAGATCGGCAGACCATGCAAACATACAATCCTCTTTATATACAACTTCGCTAGTTGTGTCGCTCCATAAGTCGTCTTAATAGGAAGGAAAAGTGCAGACTTGGTCAACCGATCAATGATGACCCAAATAGAATCATATCCGAACGATGTCTTCGGTAATCCCACTACAAATTCCATCGTGATATGATCTCACTTCCACTCTGAAAAAGGATTTGGCTGCAACAATCCAGAAGGACACTGTTGCTCAAACTTAATCTGCTGATAAGTCAAACACCAGCTGATAAATCCACTGATATCCTTCTTCATTCCCAGCCACTAATAAGATTTACGAAGATTCGGACACATCTTAAGGTATCCTGGGTGAACTGAATAATAAGAATTGTGACTCTCGGCAATAATCTCCTCGTGTAACCCACCAGAAGATGGTACCCACCATCTCACTCCAAACCAAAGGACTCCAAAATCATCAAGGCTAAACCCTCGTACATCATATGTATTAACCTTTTTAATCAAATATTGCATTTCAAAATTCTCCTTCTGAGCCTCTCAGATTCGATCTAACAAAATAGTTCTCGCCTCAATGTGACCAAGTATAACCCTAGAGTTATTGAACTGCAACTCGACTTCAAGCTCCATCAATCTCTGCCACTCTGACACTACTGGTCGTCTCTTAACTGCGATGTGAATCAAACTTCCCATTGACTTCCTACTCGAGGCATCAACAACCACGTTAGCCTTGCCAGGATAGTATAAATGGTACAATCATAATCATTTAGTAATTCCAACCAACGTCTCTGTCTCAAGTTCAAATCTCGCTGACCAAAGATATACTTCAAACTCTTATGGTCAATGAAGATCTCAAAAGTCTCTCTATATAGATAATGCCTCTAAATCTTAAGTGCAAACAACACGACTGCTAACTCCAAATCATACGTCGGATAATTCTGTTCATGCTTATTAAGTTGTCTTGACGTCTAGGCAATGACTTTGACATGTTGTATCAATACACAACCTAGGCCAACTCTCGATGCATCACAATACACTGCGAATCCTACCAGACGACAAAACCAATATTAGTGTGCTCGTCAAACATTCCTTCAAATTCTAAAAACCATCCTTACATATGTCAGACCATACAAATTTAACTCCTTTCTGAGTCAATCGGGTCATAGGAGTTGCTATCCTAGAAATTTTTTGGATAAACCTCCTTTAGTAACCAACTAGACCCAGAAAACTCTAAATCTCTGCAGTGATCTTAGGCCTCTCCTAATGGAGTACAACCTCTACCTTTTGCGGGTCAACCATAATACCATCTCTCGACACCACGTGTCCGAGAAATGCAACATGTTCAAGTCAGAACTCGCACTTCGAGAACTTAGCATAAAGTTGATGTTCCCGCAAAGTTTGCAATACTCACCTCAAGTGGTCCTCATTTTCTTCCCTGCTCCTCGAGAATATCAAAATGTCATTGATGAAGACGATAACAAACCGATCTAGATACGACCTGAACACCCTGTTCATCAAATCCATGAATAACGCTGGAGCATTCGTCAAACCAAACGACATCATCGAAAATTCATAATGCTCGTATATAGTCTAAAATGCAGTCTTAGGAACGTCATTACCTCAGATTCTAAACTGATGATATTCCGACCTCAAGTCGATCCTAGAAAACCATTGTGCACCCTATAACTGGTCAAACAAATCATCTATTCTCGGAAACGGATATCGGTTCTTCACTGTAACCTTGTTCAATTGACGATAAAATATACACATCCTTAGACTACCGTCCTTCTTCTTTACAAATAAGACCGACGCACCCCAAGGTTAAATGCTTGGTCGAACAAATTCCTTGTCTATCAACTCTCTCAACTGAGTCTCCAATTCGTTCAATTCTACTGGCGTCATCCGATACTGTGGAATTGATATCGGATTGGTACCAGGCTGAACCTCAATAGTAAACTCAATCTCGCGGTCCAATGGAAGTCTCGACAACTCCTCAGGAAACACATCAGAGAACTCTCGAACCACTGGTATGTCTTCTACCCTCAACTTTGGTCCCTCAAACTCAACCAAAACAAACGCCAAATATGCCTCGCATCCTCGACGAATCATCTTTTCTACTCTAACAACTGATACATAACTCTAGACAACATTGTCCCACTCACCTTAATAATAGAACTCAGTCTGTCCAGGTGGTCAAAAGCATAATCTCTTTACAAAATAATCTAGAGTTGTGTGCCAAATCGATAGCCAATCCATATCGAGTATAACATTAAACTCTCTCACAACTAACAAGATTAGGTCAGCTATCAGTTTGTCCCCAAAGGCAATTATACAACCCTGAATCCCAGAGTCAGTTAGTAACTTGCTGCCCAAAGGTGATGACACCTCTAACAGCTTGTCCAACTAACGCAACACTAACCCTGATCGCTCAACAAAGCATGGAGTGACGAATGAATGTGATGCACCAGTATCAAATAATACATAACCAGAAGAATAAGAAATAGAGAGCGTACCAGTAATTGCAACATTGGAAGTCTGTGCCTCCTGACGGGTCAAATGGTATACTCGAGCCTGACCCCCTGAAGCAGAACTGTCCTAACCAAGATGCCTCCACCATTACCCTAACTGATTTGACTATGGCCCCCAGAACCCGTCGCGCCTCTACCTGCACCCATGCTAGCTCCCGCGCTAGCAGTACCTGAACCATCGACCACTGGCTGAACTGTCTGTGATCCTAAACCATGCTTTATGGGACATTCAACAACCTTGTGTCCTGGCTGTCTACAATGAAAATAGAGACATGCTGCCTTGTGGCAAGTCCCCAGATGTCTCTTCCCACAAGTCTCGCACTGTAAGTAAAAACCTTTGAAACTCTGGCCTCTGGCATGCCCAAATGATTATGCTACACTGACACTTTAGGAACCTTATCCCTACCTCTGGCCTCTACATGAATGCATGTGCCTCTACTCTGACTGAATACTCTGACCTCGACCCTGCTGGCCTCCAGATGAAACATTGGTCTTCACCCTCTTGGGCTCCCTAGGATGTCGCTCATCCTGATACTCCATCCCTCCGCAATCTCTAAAATTTGTGCCATTGTAGTCAAACATTGAGTCGCAACCACCTTGTTGATCTTGGGTAGCAACCCATTCAAAAAATTTATCGTCAGAGCCTCCTCACCTCAGGCTTCTGGCAGTGCATATCTGCTCAAGTTCTTGAACCGATCCTCGTAGTCTATCACAAAAATACCTGGTTCCTGAAGGAACTCATTGAACTGGTCTACCTTCTTATCCCTCACACTACGGGGAAAGACAGACAGTGTGAGTTCACTCTTGAACTCATCCTAAGTAGAGATCCTGAGTGATCTTGCATCCTGCAACCATCTAGTAGCTCGTCCATCTAGAAGAAATGAGGCAAACCTGATCCTTATCGCCTCATCTACGAACTCCATCACCTTAAAACATCATTCCACGGTGAAGGTGAAATTATACAGACCATCTCCTATCTTGCCCTCAAATCTAGGGTGGAGTAAGCTTTAAGAACCTTGCGAGTCTATACTCAGCCTCTGACTATAGTGCTACAGGAGCTACTACTGGCTCTAGTGCAACTGCCACCTATGGCTGTAGTGAAGGAATTGGTAGTGCAGTAACTGGTGGAACTGGTTACGCTCTAGCTGCCTGTTCGGTGAGAAGAGTCACAATGCGCTCAACAGCCTAAGTGAAATGCATCATAATATCCAACTAAGACATAGGCTAAGGCTGGGGCTGCAGAGCTAAAGTAGTCGTATCTGGCACACTACGTGCATCATGTTGATCGGTAATAGACTGAGCAGCAACCTCAACAGGCTAGCGTCTAGGCTTCCCATGACCTCTACCACGACGTCGATCCATATTTATATTCAATAGAAAAAACCATGTATGCAATGTCAAATGTGCAATCGCCACACTACTAGACAAAAGATCAAAAGGGTATACAAAAACAATTCAAACTTGACTCGATCAAAGATACCTACATTCCACACCGACCCCAGACTTATGAAAACCTAGGGCTTTGATACCACCTTTATCACGACCAGTTCCGGACCATGACTGGTGTACAAGGCGAACTGTCCATGGGGGACCGACTCATCTCGCACAAGACTCAAAGATCATAAAAAAATACACACTTATTCAATTTTTAAAACATTTGTTATCTCAAAACATAAGCAATATAAAACGGGTTTATATAAATCAAAGATATATAGATGAATATATCAAAATAATATCAGTAAGTAAAATCAGTATGAATGTATCAAAATGCAAAAAGGCAACCCAGTAACCCAAAAATATCTCGGCATGGAACTCTATGCTAGAAACAGTAGAGCCTGAACAAAAGGGTGACACTAACTAAGAGACGTCTCACGGGTGTCCAAGATGTGGTGTAGTTATCGTAGCAAAAAACTATCCATTTGAAAGATGTGGATAAACATAGACAGATAAACAAATGGGGGTCAAACCCAATTAGAGAAAACACTCCAGAATGCATCATGTGTGCCTCACAAAGACAGTTTTGAAAATAGCTAGAAACACCACATACAAGTATAGATAATATATATTTATAAATAAATATAAATACACGATTTATAAATAATAGCTTTCGAAAACTATTTAAAAAACGTTCACAATCAAAGCAAACAAATGCCAAAAATCTTTTGCAATACTATCTGTAACAATAACGTGATACTGGTGATAGAGAACTAATAACAATAACAGTAATGATTGTAGACTCAACCACTAATCAAAAGTACGTATGTCTGGCCAGACACATGGCTACCACCAACCCTAGTAACTAGGCTATTAATACGCATTGGAATACCAAATACTACGTTTACCCCATGTAGCACAGGTGTCCCATATCAAGTATATATATTTTAAATCAAAAACAATTAATCATGCAGTAGAGCATATCAAAAATAGTAAGGTATATATAATACATATATACCGATTCAAAAACAAGAAGCTAATTATTAAACATGTAATCAGGTTAATAAATTAACCAATCCTTATATTAGTCCAATTTCAAAAATATATCGTGAACACATCAAAATAATATAGTAAGAAGACACAGTCTATGTGTCTGAATCTGTCATCCACTCACCTGGATGTCTAAACAATTGGTCAGGCACTACTATCTAATGGTTGATCACAATGTCAGGAATAAGAAGCTATAACAATAATTAGGAACAATGCATGAATCAGAATCAATCAATGGAATGTTGGTATGGTACTTTTGTTGCACCAAAATACGTGCAAATATATATGCAGACTTAAATCCTCAAATGACACCAAATCATATCCTCAAATGATAAGAAACAATTATAATCGAAAACCCAACCACGATATAAAATTACATTTTGGTTCCTGGACTTCAGAAAATCACAGATCAGTCCCCAAAATATTCCAAATTTAATATTGAGCCGCAAATAGTCCAAAAATAATTAATGAATCCTCTAAATCTAAAAAACATATAATTTAAGCCTCTAAATAAACCAAATAGCATTTTAGTCCCTAAAATGCTAAATATCACTTTTGGTTCTCCAATGGCAAATTACCAATTTAGTCCAAATTTTGATTCAACTAATAGAAATCAATTCTTAGCACCCACAATTGTTGATTTTAACCTCAAGAACTCAAATGTGCAATTGGTTTCTCAAAAACAACTCCAAATTTCCTTGAATTAGTCCAAAACCGAACTAAACCCTAACCCAACCAATAACTCATCAAATCAAATGATTCAAGGCTTAAATCATGTCCATTGAACATCAATGAAGTCCAATCTAACAACCTCTAACATCCATTAACTCATAATCATCATAAAATTCAAACCCTAGATTATTTGGGCAAAAAACGGATTCTAGGAATCAATGCATGAAAATGAGTTAAAGACAAGGAAAATGGATATAATATTACCTCTAAAAATGACCTGGAGTGATGGAGGAACAATGTGGATGAAGTCCAGAGGAGTTGAGAGAGATTTGAGTGAGAGAGGAGTGGAATAAATGAGCAAAGTCAAGTTGTTGAGTGCTTTAAAGGCGTCTAAAACACACCTCACGTATGTCAATACATGTCTCACGTACGTTACGTTACCCAACATCTAACGTACATTATCAGGGTCAAAAATAGCATCTAAAAGCCTCAGATTCGACCTCACGTACGTCACTGAAACTCTCATGTACGTTGACCATCCCAACTTGCCCAGCTCATGTACGCTATCTTCTTTCTCATGTACGTGAGGAAACACCATCTCACGTACGTTATGATTTCATCTAACGTACGTGAGATGCCTTGATATTCACTCACACGACTTATCTCGCTCCGAACTCATCACGACTCGACCTTAAAACTTAACAACGTCAAGCCACCTGCAATGACCCTTATTGATCATCAAAGTTCATCCATTAAAACTCCAACATCAACGAGATCCATTCAACTCCAATCGGAGAGCTACAGAACTCTTAATCGGAACGGGCAGGATATTACAGTTGCTTCAAGTGGTATAACTTCTCTTCTTATGTCGGGTAGTAGGACAACTCACTTTAGGTTCGGTATTCCATTGGCTATAAATGAAGATTCCACTTGCACCATCAAGTGACCAAGGAAGTCTGTTCGCAAAGTTGATTGGTAAAGCCAAACTTATTATATGGGATGAAGCGTCAATGGTTTACAAACATTATTTTGAAGACTTGGATAGGACTCTCTGAGATATTTCAAGATTTCATAACAACAACAGCTTGAACATGCCGTTTGGTGGCAAGGTTATGGTTTTTGGAGGTGATTTCAGACAAATACTACTAGTTATTTTGGGAGCCTCAAGACAAGAGATTATTTTAGCTTCTCTTAATTCCTCTTATTTGTGGAGATTTTGTAAAGTGCTAAAATTATCAAGGAACATTAGGCTACTTACCGGTAGTTCTAGCACCAACAAAGAAGAATTGAGATCGTTTTCATAATGGGTCTTAAACATTGGAGATGGAAAAATTGGTTGGGATAATGATGGTGAAGTTGCTTTTGAAATACTAGATGATCTTCTCATTAAAGATGTTGAAAATCCTATTGCAGCAATTAATGATAATATTTATCCTAATTTGTTGGAAAATTGTCAAGATTGGAGATATTTGCGAGAGCGCGCTATTCTTGCACCAACTTGGGATGTTGCGAACAAAGTTAATGAATATATATTGTCTGGATGGCTAGGAGAAGAGGTAACCTATCTAAGTTCTGATTCCATTTGCAAGTTGATGCACATTCGGATAGTGTTGAAAATATTTACACTCCAGAATTTTTGAACACTATTACTTCTTCTGGGTTACCGAATCACAAACTAACATTGAAGATCGGGTTACTTTTGGTGTTGCTTCGTAATATTGATCAGACTGTTGGATTGTGTAATGGTACTCGATTGGTTGTAACTCATTTGGAGAAACATGTGATAGGAGCTAAAGTAATTACTAGCTGCAATGTCATGCACAAGGTTTTCGTTCCTCGGCTTTCTTTGACTCCTTCGGATATCAAATTACCTTTTAAATTTCAACGGAGACAGCACCCATTAGTTGTTTGTTTTCCATGACAATTAAAAAAAGTCAAGGAAAATCACTTTCACATGTCAGATTGTATCTCCCCCATCATGTTTATGTCATGGCAAATGTATGTTGTTGTTTCAAGGGTGGCTGAGGCTTCTTTCTACCTTGGCGGCTTCCTGGCTTCGAACCTGAGGGTGGGTAGGAGGTAAAAATGGTTTTGGGCTTTGCGCCCCCCCCCCCCCCTCCCAATCCTTTTAAAAAAGAGGTTGCTAGAAAAAATGAATTGAAGATTATTGTTTGTGACAACGAAGACAAAATGTGTAATCGTAATCAAAATGTGGTGTACAAACAAGTGTTTAAGAACTTGAAATGATTAATTTGATAAAAATAAATTTTCTTCTTTACAATTTTTTTAATAGTATATAGATTTATTTTTTGTCTTTTCTTGTCAAATACAATTTTTTTTAAAAAAATGCAAATCTTGCGGGTCTATGACTAGTTAACTCTAATAATTTTACCAAAATCACTTATAAACGATGTGGGGTTTGAGAAGCCCAAAAACATTGACACGAACACGAACTCCATTCTGTATATCAAGTTGAGAATGATGTGATTTTTGTAATCCCAATATGGCAATCCAAAAAGGGGATCAATTGGACTTCGTGCTAAAAGTTAAAACCTTTTTAAATCTTTTTGTATATTTTTGCAAACCAAATCCGCAGCTCAATCGAAAACACAACCACGCAAGAATGAAATAAAAGAGAGTAAGAGATAGAGAAACAAAGCCCCGATTTATAGTGGTTTGGTCCTCCTTGACCTACGTTCACTCCCCTACCTCAGTAGAAAGTTTTCAATCCACTAACACTTTCCTAACTTGCTAGTGGAGGGAAACCGTTACATTTCTTGTTTTACAGGTTCACAAGCAACCTTTACACCTTGTTTTTAACTGGCCAAAACAAGAAAATCAACCCTCTTTGGTTTTCTAAGGAAACAAACAAAGCAAACCTATGATACCTTCAAGATTTAACACTAAAGCTTGAATACAAGTGGATTCTCAAAGTTACACACACTAACTCAACCAACTCTATAAAAGAAAAGAAAATCAATACTCAGTTGGTATGAGAAAAATGAATGGCTTGAAGAGAGAAAAGATTAAGAAACAAACTAGCAAAGCTTAAGCACATTCTTAAAAAGTCTCTCTTGTCTCTTCTATCTTAGACAACTCTATTTATAGAGAGTCTCTGAAATATAGCTATTTGAAATCCTGAAAGAGTTGTTGTGAGATATGTCCAATATTATGAATTTAATTGAAGTCATGGACATGAACGTGTGTTGTAGCCACGAACTCGTGTTCTTCAAATACCCAGAAGATTATCAAAGTACGTTGTACTTCACCAACACGCTCTAGTGACATTTTGAGTCTTCTGGTAGAACATACGCCTTTGACCAGCGTGCTTTGAAGATCATCAGTGTGCCATGATAATGTTATCAACATCCCTTATTGAATCCTCAATGTGCGTTGTCAACTTCAAAGCTCACTTCTTGATTCTGACACAATCTTGTATGGGGGAATATTCAAATGTTTAAATTGTCGAGGAGCATATCAACTTTGTCATTTTCTGATCAGTGAAACAACTCTGCTCGTTCTTAGTTGCCAGCGTGCATTGTTGAAAATAAATAAATATTTCCCCTTTACTCAACAACGGACGTTCTTGAATCAATAGTGTTCCATTTTCTAAATAATGTTGATGCATCTTTGATGAATCTGAGGTATCTCTTCGATAGCGCGTTTTGATGATCATTAGCGCGCTCTAATGATTCACTTCAGGGATATCGAGAATTCAGATCCGTTCATTATCAACGTCTCCATCTTCAATCTTTGAATGAGTTCCAGAAATGCTTGGATACTATCAACGTGCGTGCTTCATCATTAATGCGCCTAGATGCATCAACCGGAAAGAACAAGATAGTATATTCTTGCGTTTATGTCATATCTGTGCGTTGAACTAGCATTGTTGTTACCTCATATTAAATAGAACCTGAAATTGAAAGGCTAGTTGATAGCATTAGTGCCATTTAAAACCAGCAAAGTTGCATCTACGATCTGCGAAGCAAAAGAATTTGAAAGTAAGATCAATGGAGCAACTGTGGATTTCTCTAGGAAAAAATCATGAAGCTGCGTTTAGCTTCCCAATTTTAAAGCCGCGCTTGGTTGAATTTGACAAGCTTCTTAAGAAATATACTTTTCAGGAAGTGAGTTTTCGATAAGTGTACTCTAACTCTTGTTTGTTTTTATTCAACTTTTAGTAAAGTATACCTTTTTTATTTTAAATAAACATAAAGAAAAAATAAATGAGCCTAGAGTTTGAGTGGACAATTTTAGACTTAATGGTTGGATGAAAGAAAAGACTCTCCTATTACTTAAGAAGTAGACTTCGATTCCAAAAAAAAAATATTTAGTCTTCCAACTTCCCAGAGGAAGAGGTCCAAAACTCAACCAAGTACAATTTTTCTATCTTTTCAGAAGTTATAAAACTGTTTAGTTGTGAAAAATTTTGACTTTTTTTAAAAAAATTTAGAAAATAAAAATAAAAAAATGGAAAATTTATTCATACAACACTAAAATTTTCTATTTTTTATGTTATTTTAAAAAAAAACAACAAAACATAAAATAAAAAATAAAGAACTGTTTTTTCAACTAAACCTAGCCTAAATTTTCCCATTTTTCTTACTTGAAACAAGCAAGGCTAACACTACAAATCAATTTCTTTTATTAATATAAAGCGAAAAAATATGAAGTCATATTCTATGAAGAAAAACAAGGTTGTGCTAAGATATTATCACCTTCGTTGAGGACCGTAAATTGTGGGGATCAAGCATAGCTCATCTCTTTTTCTATTATTAATCCCAAAAACCTCAGACATGTCCAGCTCTTCAGGTTTGGCCCCATTGGGAACCATCCAATCAAAGTGGTACAGCAAATTCGCAAGCACAATCTCAACAACTGCTGTGGCAAATTTAATACCTGCACACATCCTTCTTCCAGCACCAAATGGGATGTATTCAAATTGGGCACCCTTATAATCAACATTATTATTCAAGAATCTTTCTGGGTAAATTTTTTCTGGTTCAGTCCAATAATTAGGATCTCTTCCAATTGCCCACGCATTTATCATGACTCGAGTCCTCTTCGGTATCTTATACCCGCATATCTCTACTCCCTCTTGTGCTTCTCTTGCAAGTATAGGAGCAGGATGTAATCTTAAAGCTTCTTTGATGACTATATTCAAGTATGTCAAATTATGCAGGTCTGTTTCATCTATTTTTTCTTTTACATTCAACACGCTTCTTACTTCTTCTGTTGCCCTTTTCATCACCTTCGGATGTTTCACCATCTCAGACATCGCCCATTCAATTGTTGTAGATGATGTCTCAACCCCACCTAGGAACATATCCTAAAAGAACCAGGTACATAGAGTCAAGTACTTAGTATCACCATGTTGTTGTATACATATAATGATTGAAAGATCAATTATACAAATTATTGGGTGCTTACCAGGATTACTGCTTTGATATCTTCTGTCATTAATGGAATATCAAGCTTAACATTATCATGAAGATTCAAAAGAACATTAACAAGATCATATGCGTCAGTATTCTGATCAGATTTCATTTTTTCTCTATGTTCTCTGATTATGTCTTCTACGATTACATCTATTTCCTGATGCAGCTTCTGGGATTTGGATTTAATCCCACTCATAACTTCCAATAATTTAATAGAAGGAAATAGGTCGGAAATGATGAAACCATTATACAAAGAAAGTGTTTTTGAATAAGAGGAGTGAAGGCATCTTTTTGGTTTAGTGCCTTACCAAAAGCCGCTCTTGAAACGATGCAATATGATAGAGCTAATACCTTGCTGCTAAGGTTCACAGGCACACCAGCGCTTGAAGATATTGAACTAACAAGGTAAGACACCTCTAACCCGCTTTGTGCTTAATAACTCTAGTGTGCAAATCTTTCTTAGCTGTCTCCAATAATCACCATATGGAGAGAATACAATATCTCTTTCATTATACGCTATGATGCGTCCTGCAAGAATTGAGGGTCTGGATGCGAAGATGTGGTCATGTGTTTTGGTTACCTCTTTGGCAAGTTCAGGCGAAGAAATTACTATGGTTGAGAGTTGGCCAAGCTGAATGTGCATGATGGCTCCATATTTTCCGGCTAAATCGCGTAGACGGCGATGGGGTTGAGAGCCAACAAACTGGTGCAAGTTTCCTATTATGGGCAGTTTCCAAGGTCCTGGAGGAAGATTTCTTGTTTTGGACTTCTTCCATGCCTCCATCAGGATCACCAACAGGAGGGAAACGAAGATTGTAAAGAAACAGAGCAGATTCTCCATTATCGGAATGGCAAAAAGACTGAAAGCAAAATTGCAGTTTCTATTCGAGTCAAAATTGCGGTTTCACTAGTGATTATATAGAACTTCATTATCACATGTAAATTGGTTCGATCTTGTTGAGATTTAGGATCAAGATTATTTCTCTAGAGAATGTGGCCCACACTGTTTTTTAATAAATTTGTGAAATATCTATTTTTTTATATATCTGATCATAAATTATATATTTACAAGATCGTGAATATGAATCATTGAAGTAGATATAAATGTAAAATAAAACTTGAGACAATAAGTATTCTATTTAAGTAATATGGCATAGGCATGTCTTTAGTGTTTTGTTCTTTTAGAAATTTGTCGATTTCAGTGTATAGATTCCTTTGATGCCATATAAAATTAATTTGGTTAACCTGCTATCGTCCTTTCTTTGCATTATTGGGCCAAAATAGATTATCATACAGGTTTTCTGGAGGGTCAATCCACTAACTAGGTGGATTTAGTTAAACTGAATAATCATGTCTCTTAAATTTATAGATTAAATTTTAGTCCTTAAATGATGGTGTATAAATCTAATATACATAATAATTTGGTCTTTAAATCATTTTGATTAAACCGACCTGATCAACCAAATAAATTGGCCCTGTCACTTAAAATTGATCATTTTTAAATTTTTCTTGTACAAGATTTATTAATTATTATCAGTATGTTAATGCGAGTGAGAGTAAAAAAATAAAAATTGCTGACCTCATATATTTATTTAATAAGTTTTTTTGTGATGACAAATGGTGATAAATGATAATTAAGTGAAATTGAATTTAATTGAATACTTAATTTATGAAAATGTTATTTAATTGAACATAAATCATCTATGAGTTTAATGTGATTATTTATGTGAAAGATGAATTTGATTTTCATTCATATTTGGCGCATTTATATGGGTTAGAATAAAAAAAATTACTTCAATTTTGATTACCACAAAAAATATAAGAAATTAGATAAATTCTTTAAAATTAAATTAATAAAAAATGAATTTTGGCGTATTTATCATCAATAATATGTTTTTATCAAGTGTTATGATGATTTGAAAAGGTTGAAATAGCGTCCTATCCAAAACCAAAAATCTCAAAGGAATTCCAGCAAAAAATGAACTAGGCCGAGAAGCTTGTTGCAAACTTTTAATGGCAATATAGTTAGTGCAATATGGTTAAATGAACTAGAATAAGAAGTTCTGTTAAAATTTCTACCAGAAGAACAATTATCATTGTCAATTCAAATTAAAGTGCCTCCAACGGTCATAATTTGTCTCCAAAGGCTCCAAACATTTTTTTAATGGTCATGTACACATATTTTGTTATAAATAGACCTCAAGAAGCTCAACAAAAGCACAAGTATTGAACTTCATTTGCTTGCATAATTCTAGAGCCAATTATGTAATTTTACTTAGCTTGAGCGATTAACTATAAATTGGTGAAAAAACTGAATGGGGATAACTATAAATATGGCATGTTAAGATCCAATATGTTTTGGAAGAACAAGAGGCTTTAGAGGTTATTAAACATGAAATGATTGATCCTCAAGTTGATGATGGAAACGATAATACCTAGTTGTGTCTAGATTTGGTTGCTTATCGTGCTTGGGAAAAGGAAAATTCCATTGCAAAGTGTATTCCGATTAGACCCATGAATGATGATATGGTTTTTTACTACCATAAATATCCAACTACTTATGATATGTCGATTGCATTGGGGGAAAGCTTTGCGCGGAGGGGGGGACTGTTGTTTCAAAGCTTAGGTAGTTAACAATCAAGTTTGACATTTATAAGGTCACAAACATGTCCATGAAACAACACTGGAGGGACATGTCGAACATGATTATGGAACCTAAGCAAGTTAGGCATATCCTGACTGATGAACAGCAAGTGGAAGTTGTTATTCGGTCTATTCTCAGTAGCTGGGAACACATGAATGTCAACATGACCCACAATGAATGTATTAAGACCTTTGTTGATGTTGCATGACATGTTCAACTGGAGGACAGGCACCTCGAGGCAAATAAACCTAACATGCATATGTGGTTGAATCAAGCTCCAAGAAAGTTTCAGGCTTTAAACACAAATGGCTCAAGAACAAGAAAGGGAAAGAGTCTGGTTAAGGACCAAAGAAGAGGAACAAGTTCTTTAAGCATATGAAATGAAAGCGCAGTGGAAAGAAAGACAAGTCCAAAATGACCTGCTGCAACTCTGGTAAGCTGGGTCACTTAGCCCTTGTGTGCACTGAGCCAAAGAATGTATTGTCTTATAAAACCTATTATGTAAATATTTTTGTTTCTAGTAGCGTTATGCTTATTAAATCTCATTCTGTGTGGATTGCAGACTCAAGAGCCACCAACCTTATAACTAGATACAAAGATACATTTTTACGATTTTAGTGGATTTGCAAGATGGAAAGATCCTCTATCTACGTGATGTTTTTTATGCTCCAGAAATTCAGCGAAATTTGGTCTATGTTGTTGCTCTTATAAAGTTAGGTTATAATTTGCATTTATGCGATCATACTGTAGACATATTTAATGGTTCTGTCTATTTAGGATATGGTCGTACTATGGATAGATTCATAGTGTTGAATACTATTTATGGTAATAGTAATGTGTGTTTTTCTTTGCTTACAGAATCTAACAATTGCTGAGCCATTTATGGTCAACATGTGAATTCCTTCTAAGTTTTGATGATTTACAAAACACTTGAAAAGGCTAAGCTAAGCACATAAAATAACCTCTATGCGCGTAACAACACGATCTAGACACGTTGTGATGTGATCTACGCATGTTGATAAAGTAAGAAGCATTTTGGGTTATTCATATTGGAGCATAGGCAAGTAAGACCAGATGCAACGTACGTAGACCAGAAGTAATGCACGTAGAGCATAAATGTAGCAAGACAATGCAACTTGCCTAAGCGTTTAGAGTGCCTTTCAACGCACGTAGACATGGTATATCAGAAGACAGAAAGCCCCAGATTTTAACTAAACACGTTGAGAAAGTTTCAACGCACGTAGATGAGATGCAGAGCATTCTGGTCTAAAACCAGAAGACATCCACGCACGTAATGTCTGGCCTAAGCAAGTAGTCAGAATTTTGTTAGTGCAATTTTAATTGTCTGGGTTGGTGTGTGATATTACTTTGATATTGGGAATCCACTTGTAATCAAGCTTTGGTTTTAAACTTGGAGGGTAGTATAGGTTTTCTTGCTTGTTCCTTGTAAAAGTAAGAGTCTCTTGGTTTTTTTGTTTTGGCTAGTTAAAAACAAGTTGTAAAGGTTACTTGTGAACCTAAAAAATAAGAGGTATAAAGGCTTCCCTCCTCCTTCTAAGTGAGGAGATTCTTAGTGGATTCAAAACTCTCTAGTGAGCTAAAGGAGTGGACGTAGGCCAAGGAGGACCGAACAACTATAAATTCGGGCTTTATTTTCCTAACCCTTCATCTCTTTAACTTCATTTTAGTTGGTTGTGTTTTGGATTGAGCTACTGTTTTGATTTGGAAAATATTCAAAAAGCTTTCAAAAAGGTTTTAAATTTTTAGTTACAATCCAATTTACCTCCTTCTTGGATTGTCATATTGGGCTTACAACAACAACAATAAAGATGTTAATCTATGGCATGCTAGATTAGAGCATATTGACCAAGAACGAATGAATATATTAGCTCGCTATGGTCCATCGAGATTGCTCACGAGAATTAATTTGCCCACTTATGAATATTGGTTATAAGGAAAAACAACTAGAAAGCCATTTGGTTAGGCCCAAAGAGTTGAATTTCCTTTGCAACTAATCCATTCAGACATTTTCATTCTGATGAATGTTAAAACTAGACATGGAGCATCTTATTTCATTACCTTTATAGATGACTATACTCTATTTAGTCATGTCTATTTGATGTCTCTCAAATTAGAAGCATTAGATTGCTTTATCAAATACATTAATGAAGCTAAGAATCAATTAGAAAAAAATATAAGTTTGAGAACTAATCGAGGTCATGAGTATCTATTTGACCAATTTAACCGTCTTTGTAATGGAAAAGGGATAACAAGGCAACTTACGATTCGTAGGATAACGCAACAAAATGGTATAACAAAATGTAGGAATAGAATATTACTAGAGAAGGTTAGGTCAATGATGGCGTATGCAAATCTTCCTATTCATTTTTGGGGAGACGCACGAATGCCTACAACCTACATACTTAATCGTGTGCCCACAAAGTCATTAAACTCAATGCCTATGAGTTATGAACAAACTGTTATTGTATGCCCAAATCCCAAGACATTGTATTTCAGTTAGTTTATAATATAAAGCAATAATTTGTTCTTTTATTTTCTTGTGCAAATAAATTAACAAAATATCCATGAATAGTTGTGGGTTCATGATGCAAGTGTGGTGACTTGGCAATAAAACCTGAACGTTTACAAACACTATTCAAAATATCCACAGTCGATTATTATCGTGAGAACGATAATAAACTAAGA
>CAODLS011243227.1:0-19931 GCA_948243855.1 Flueggea neowawraea
AACTAGGCTCGAGCCTATAAAAAATAATTAATAAATATGTATACAAATAATTTTAGCATCGAATGCGAGAAACTTAGGAAAATCAGAATGCAACTAAATATATGATGCTCTGATTATCAAACTTAAGTTGTTTAAAAATACTTTGTGAAATAAATAAAGAAAAAAAATTGCTATGTTAAATACGTGCCAAAGTACAGCTTCTTTATAATGTAAGCACTTAGCAATCCAACCTGCAATCAAAGCCAAAGCCAAAACTCTAATGTCATTAAAGTTCAATATGCGGCAAATGCTTATGGCATATAATACCCAAGCACTTTAACAATACCAACTACCAATTGAGCACCTGCAGGATCAAACAGAACAATTGCCTGGCTAGTTTTGGAGCTATTATTCATCCTTGCTAAAGAGCCTTGAATAAGAATGCATACCTGCAATGTTCAGACAGAATCTTGCTTTCCCTTACCATTTTCTAGTTTCTACTACGCTTATTTTCTTGCCATCCTTTTTGCTGAGAAAAGGATACATCCCAATACTTGTTTTCTGCCTCACCTGGAAAAATTATGTCATAGCAGTTATATTATTTTATGCAGAAGATTAATTCAACAAGGATTAATACAAGAAATCCGCTAAAAACCAATCTTCACCAATCTAATTTTGGTAATGTTTCTTTTAACAAACTTGGCCGCAAACTCTAATGCAACTGATTTGTTAAATCTGTTTAGATAACATTTTGGACCATCTAACAGTTCTTTTTTACACCTTTCTGAAGTTTTCAAACATCACCTAGCAATATGCCTAATCAATGATATGGCATGATTGAAAATTATATTTATAGGGGAGTGCTACCAGTAACTGGCTCAAAATAGACAAAGGATTTCTTAACATTGACTCCTTTAACAAACTCTGCAGCAGCACGGGCCTTTATGATGGAATCTGGTTCTTTGAAGTGAATATAACCCGATTCTGCTCCTTTGTTGTAAGAAACATTCTGCAAAACAGAGGAAGAGGAAAAAAAAAACGGGGGGGAGGGGGGTGGTGGGGTGTAAGGGAAACATCATCCAGGAGCCAGAACTCCGACAACCCAGAACCGCCACACTCCTCATCATCCAAACCCAGAACCGCCACTCTCCTCACCATCCAAACCTCAAAATGGTG
This sequence comes from Flueggea neowawraea, assembly GCA_948243855.1. NCBI lineage: Eukaryota > Viridiplantae > Streptophyta > Magnoliopsida > Malpighiales > Phyllanthaceae > Flueggea > Flueggea neowawraea. The sequence goes on from CAODLS011243227.1 coordinate 1,156, forward strand.
ACTTTTTCCACCAATCCCACCCAAAACCGACTCCCTTTAATTTTCATCATCCAAACTCAGGACCGCCGCCCTTTCCCTCACACAAACCCAAAACCAACCCTCCTCTCCACCCCTTTCATCCTCATCCTCATCCTCCTTTAGTTCTTTCCTCTGAAGAAAGAAAAGGACAGAAAGTCAGCAATAACAAGCACCAAACTAAGACAAAGAAAAGATATAAAAATTAAAAACAAAACGGAAATAAAAACTCAGAACTTAAAGCTTCGATGATTCGATAATTGGCAGCTAGAGAGAGAACTCACAAGGTGAACGACGTTGGAGGAGAAGCGCATAATTGACGGAGTAAGTGGAGGAGGTAACGGAGAAAGCTTGGATGTAGCGCTTTTTCGAGAGAGAGAGAGAGCGACGGTGACTGAGAGAGCGACGGTGACTAAGAGAGAAAGCTTCGACGGAGAGTGGCCGAGAGAGAGAGAGCAGCGGATTGGGAGAGAAAAATGGATCTGGGAGAAAGAGGAAAATAGGGTTAAGGAAATGGAAATATCTGGGAAAGAAATAGGAGAGCATCTATTGGGCTAAAAGCCCAACAATTGCGATGAATTGGTCGCAAAATTTCGTCGCAAAACAAATTGTCTTACCCGGGAAGCCGCCCAAAAATTCATTGAAATTCGAAATTTCCGCCAAAAAAAAAAATAGGGGTCTTGCCACGAATTCGTCGCAAGAATTAATCAAGTCGAATTTTCCTTTAATTTGTATATATAAAAAATATGATTGAAAAAGTAATATAATTGTGTTAATTTGTATATATATATATATATATATATTATGATTTATATTAATTTTTTTAACATTATAATTTATATATATATAGTGGGAAAACAAAGTTAATGGCACTTTAATTTGAATTTTAAACGTCCAATTAAAAAAATAAATGTTTTGCGATGAATTGGTCTCTAAAATTGCGACCAATTCGTTGCGATGTCCCCTTTCCCACTTTAATTAAATTTTCAATGAAAACAATTAAGTAAATTTTAATAGTTGGACAAATAGTGTAATAATCAAGCTTACATTATAAAATTAATTACATTATAATTGGACAAATATTGTAAACATTAATTTTATTTTAATTAATAACCTTACATTAATTCGAAATTTAAATCTCAAATTAAAAAAAACGTTTTGCGACAAATTCGTTGCAAAAATATCAACGAACTCTTCACAAAATAGTTAGGAACTCGTCACAATTTTACTTTTGCGACGAATCCGTCGCTATTTTGCGAGGAATTCGTCGCAAGGTCCCATTTTCCAATTAAATTCAATTTTTGATGAAAACAATTAAGTAAATTATAATAATTGGACAAATAGTGTAATATATATATATATATATATATAGTGGGAAAATAAATTTAATGGCATTTTAATTTGAAATTTAAATCTCAAATTAAAAAAAAATGTTTCGCGACGAATTTGTCGCAAAACTTTTTTTTTCAATTAAATTCAAATTTTCAATGAAAACAATTAAGTAAATTATAATAATTGGACAAATATTGTAATGGAGTTTTAATTCAATTTTTCGATAAAAAAATTAAGTATATTATAATAATTGGTCAAATATTGTAATATATATATATATATATAGTGGAAAAATATTGTAATTTTCACCCTAGTTTTGATTCTTTTATTCTAATTAGAAAATATTTTCATTCTAATTAATTGCTAGAAATTATTACCCTAATTAAGTCCAAAATATATTTATGTTTGGAATAAATGAATCAAAACTTAGGTGAATGTTTAAGAAACATATCATTACAAACAATTAACTTGTCATATCAATGAAATTAAAAGCATGAATTTTACAATTAATTTATAAATATAAAATAAAGGTGAAAGTTTTTGCGATGAAAATGTGTTTCCGTCCCAAACGTTGGTGACGAAATAACATTCCGTCGCAAGTTTTGTGACAAAATAACATTCCGTCGCAATTTTTGCGACGAAAGATGATTTCGTCGCAAAGTTTGCGATGAAATACCATTTTTCTTCGCAAGAAAGTCAACCTTAACATTTGCGACGAATTCGTCGTACAATTGCCACAAACTAAATTTCGTCGCAAATGTTTCGTCACAAAAACTTATTTTTCTTGTAGTGTGATTTGCCACAAGCAACATATAAAACACCACAAATAAGTGCCAACAAATGCATCACAATAGATGCCATCGTCGAAGTAGGTAAATCACCACAATAGGTGATGGTAGCAACAGATTCAATGATATCTTAGTTAATATAAAACAGATAAATTTGATAATGCAGCTCATAATTGACTTAAAAAATAAAACCGGGACTTTTTGGTCTCTAAGTCTATTTTAATCAGCACATCAAATACACGGTTTCTATCAGTTTGTTGCTTTCTCACGTTTCTTCTCATTGTCTACTAGAAATCAACTTGTTCTGATTGACTTGGAACACTGCCTTATGGTCGAACAAGAAATTTCACATTTAAATAACAACGTTTTTGGTCATGGACGGTTCACAATAAAGAAATCAAATTCGTATCCAATTAAATATTATGGAGTTAACTTCAGCTAATTTAATTAACATCCATTTTGGAGGCTAGTAATCTGAACCATAGTTACATTACTAATGAATTAATCAAATTGAAAGGTGAGATAATTTTTTTATGAACTAGTTTCAATCCCAAAAGATTGGTATTTTGATATTGAAATGAGAGATTAGGATGACACACTCTCTACATACACATGAAAGAGAGATTTTAAATTTTAATGTGTTCTTCTGGTACCCATGTTGCCACGTGGCAACAAATTTCTCACCAATGGTAGCTCTCCAGCAAGTTAGGCCACCAAAATGACATTGATCATGTATAGGTTGGAACCGTCCAATGCATTGATGCATAGAGTAATTATTTTAAGAAATCCTATTAGAGGGCAATCATACATTCTAGCATAATTTTTTATCCTAATTATTGAAGGCTTTTTTATTACTAAAACATGAATATTTAATAATTACTTAATTTAGAGGCAAAACATGGACAAATTATGGTATTGATATTAATTCAAACCTATTCTAATGGCCATCGAGATGGAAATTAAACAAGGCATGAAACATCCCTATAGTTTATGAGAAGTTGATTTGGGTCTCCAAATAAATGGGGGACAAAGTGGCCTCTCGTTTGCATTGACTTTTATTATTCATACATGATCAATCACTCCATATACTCATGAACAAACGCATGTACGCTAAGTTCTATTCATTAATTAATTAAGATTGATAATTGTCAACATCTAAAATTTAAGGTCTTGGGTTCAAAGTATAAGATGAGTGGGATATGAGATTTTAAAGGATTGTGGAGATTATGCAATTTACGGGAAAAAAAAAAGAAAAAAAGGAAATTTAGGGTTTGTTTAGTTGTGGAAAATTTCCTTTTTTTTTTATAGAAAACTGAAGAAAAAATAAAAAATTTGTTCATGAAACACTAAATTTTTTCATTATTTTCTATGTTATTTTAGAAAATAACAACAAAATAAAAAATAGAAAATAAAAAATAAAAAATTATTTTCTCAACTAAACCTTAGTTTCTCAAGTATGACAAAAGTTTGTGATTTTCATTGTATCCCTCAGGTTTTCATTTCACACAGCATTGGTCCCTTTTCTTTTTCAATTTTTAGTTTCAATCCTCCATTTTCTCTCTTTTCATTGTTGTACCTTGTTTGGCTCTTTTTATCTATTTTAGGTGTTTTCAAGTTTTCAACTGTTTTTTTTTCACTTGGTTTATTGTTTGATTTTAGGGCAATTTGGAAGTCCGTATTTAAAAAATCAAGTTGAAAACCAAATAAAACCAAAGTGAAAATTAGGAAATACAAAACCAGATGAAAAAGAGATCATATATATATATATCTATATATTGAAAACCAAATGAAAAACACATAAAAAATAAAGGGGGGTTACTATTTCGTCCCTATGTTATAGCATATTAGTCATTTTCATCATCCAGTTTTAAAAAGCCTCCCTGCCGTTAGATGATGTTCCTGAAAATTAACGGAACACTTTTAAAGACAATTCTACCCCAAACAGAAACAACCTCTCTCCCTTTCGATTAACTCTCCATGTCTCCACTAAATACTCCACCACCACGTTTTCTCTCTCTCTCTCTCGCACACACACACCACCGCCATCTCTTCTCGCTCTCTCTCCACTGCGTTCTCTCTCTCACACCACTGCTACCACCATCTATTCTGGTTCTCTCTACCACATTCTTCTTCCACCACAAACAACAACCATGTGTTCTTCAAACCAAACTTGAGCCACGCCTTGGATAATAGGATTCGAAGTCGAGATATGGAGATGAAGTGGGAGCTCGAGATCGGGAACCATTGACGCCAACGATGACCGAGGAAACAACGTTGACGGTTGGAGTTGCAAAAATGACACAGATGGAGATGAGAATGGGTTTTGAGACTTAGTCTTATTCGTTTTTTTCTAGGCATTGATTTCTTCCTGCATATCATTTTTCTAGCAAGTTTGAAACCGATTGATGAGAAGATTGATCTGAATGTGAAGAGAATGTGAGGAAATGGTTTTGATTGGGTATTTGTTAAGTTTTTTTTGGAAGCTTGGATTAGCTTAAAATTTGGGTTTGATGGAGTTGTGGCGGTGGTGGTGTCTGAAGACGTGACGAGCCACTCAGGTTTTATAATTTTTTATGGGTTTCGGTTAATTGGCTTAAGAAAGGATTGGTTTGTTTCTTGATTTCCATTTTTATTCCACGAATTATTGTTGTTCTCTTTTGTTTTTCTTTTCATTGATTCTTGATTTTTTGTTATTGTTAGCACCAAGGATCCAGGTCAGCAGCCTTTCGCTTTCAGATCACTAGGGAGGAGAATTTTTCTTGTTTAATTTTCTCTTTCATTTTTTCTTGTTTGATTTTGGTTCAACATTTTGATGAATTTGTATGTTAATTGTATTGACTGATATTTTGTTGCGATTGTAATATAAATATGTGATGAATCATGTTTTGTTTTCATCAGATTTTGGTAAATTGAGTTTTGCGTCAACTATGTTTGTTAGATAAATGGAAATTTTTAATCTGGGTTTGTTGGTTTTAAGGCATAGAGGGATGGGGGAGAGAGAGAGAAGAAATGGTGCAGATGGAGTTGGATTAATTTGGGTTTGTTGGAAGAAGTTTGGGTTTGTGAATGGCGTCAGAACCAAAAAGAAAAATAGAGAGAGATGGAGAAGATGAACAACAATGATGAATACGAGGGCACAATTGTCTTTTTGAACACGTGGCATGTGTCCCACAAACCACGTCAGCGATGCTGACATGACCCATTAGTTTTCAGAAACGGCGTCTAACAACAGGGATGAAATATGAGGTTTTTTAAAATTAGGGGATGAAAACGGCTAGTACACTATAACATAGAGACGAAATAGTAATTACCCAAAAAATAAATTGAAAACCAAATAAAACCAAATAAAAATAGAATAAAACTAAAATCAAAACCTATCTGCTTTTAAAAAAACTAATCAAAAATCGAATGAAAACTAAATAAAGCAAAATGAAAATCAATCTGTATTTTTAATTTATAATTTTAAATTTGAATTTTTGTAAATTAAAATTTTATGTTAAAACTTATGAAAATTGAACAATTTTGACGTCCTGTTTGTAATTTTTAGTTTTTTTAGTATAATTGTGTAATTTGCCTAAAGGATTTTCAAGGGTTTATGGGGGATGGAACATTTCCTAATGGTCAAAGCCATGATCTATCAAAAAAATATTACAATTGAAGCATTAGATTTAATAATAATTAGGAGAGCTAGAATGGATATCAAGAGAGAACAAATGGAAATTAACGTAAAAAAAACGAGTGAACTTCTTACAAGACGCAATGAAAATAGTAGCAGCTATAAAAAAAGACGCAAAATATTACACAGATAATATTAAGCTTATTGTGAACGTGTATGTTCTACGTAGATAAGTTGCCAAGTGAAACTAACGCTCATATCGTTACACTATTAAAGACACATCAATATTTGACAATCATTTTTTAAAAGGCAACTTACAAAAACATACCAATTTAAGATATTAATTACAAACTACCGCGTGTCATTAAATATTCTCACACATGAGCCAAAATTTAACAAATCATGCGCCAAAATTTAACAAATCATACGGACCTCATTAGCCTTACTCCTTGTTTTCTTATGTTCATTCTATTTAGTCCTTTTTTAACTTTTTCACTTCTTTCATACGAAAATCTTTTTTTTTTTTATTTTTAGTCCCTCTTTTTTTAATTTTAGTATTTTTTTACTTTTTCACATTTAAATTATTTCCTTTTTTTCTTGTTTTACTTAGCTTTCATCTAATTTACTTTTTTATTTTTGTTTTATTTTATAATTTATTTAGTTTTTTTAATTTTAAACTATTCTATCAATTATTTTAATCATCTAAGTCCTTTTCATTTTTGTAAAAAGCCTAACTAAAAACCAAATAAAGCATAAAAACTAAATTAAAAGTCAATTTCTAATTTTTTTTTCAAACAAACTAAAAATCAACCTGCATTAAACCTTTTTAAAAATCTTTTAAAAACTTGGAATTATTTAAAAAAATCAACTCTACATAAACAACCTAAAAAATATTTTTTAATTTAAAAAAAACTAAAAAATAACCTAAAATCAACTCTACATAAATTTTTTTAAAATCAAAACCAAAATCAACTCCACATAAACTTTTTTAAAACATAAAACACAACATAAAATCTACTCTACATAAACTTTAAAATCAACTCTACACAAAATTTTTGAAAACCTAAAAATCAACTCAACATAAACTTTTTTAAAACCTAAAAAGACAACCTAAAATCAACTCTTAAGAATTTCATGATTTTTATTAAAAACCACAAACAAATTTTTTAATAAAACAATAAATCAACCTTAAATAAAATTAAAATCAACCTAAGAAATTTTTTTATTTTTTTTAAAAACCACTAACAACATTTTAATAAACTACAAATCAACTCCAAATAAACTTAAAATCAATCTTATAAAAAAATCATATTTTTTTAACAAACCACAGCCAACATTCTTTATAAACCACAAACCAATCTTTTAAAAACTTTAAATCAACCTCATCGATTTATAATGTTAACATTTAAAAATACTTTTATTAAAACAAAAAAAAAGAAAAAAAAAATATCAGGCTAGGGTTTCAGAAACCTAACAATGTTCAGGCGATTAAGCAACGAAGAAGTGGCGAGAGCAAACAAAAAAGTGCAGATCGGAGGAGGATAAGTGTAGATTGGAGGAGGATAAGTGCCGCGAGAGTGAACGAGAGAGGGAGGAGGTCAAAGACACGAAAGAGAGAGAGGTCGACGGACAAAGAGAACGAAAAAAGAGAAAAAAAAAAGAGAGGAGGTCAGTCGGACGGAGGAAGAAAGGAGGCAAAGTGACGACATGGCAACGGAGATCCGAAGGTGAAGAGCATGCGCGACGGAGATCTGAAAGAGAAGAGAAAATTTCGACCACTATGAGAGAGAAAAAGAAGACTGAGATGTCGAGATGAGAGGAGAGAGAGGGCGGAGAGGAAGAGAAGACAAAGGAGAGAGAAGATAGGAGGAAAGAGAAAGAGAAGAGAAAAATAAGTGGTCAAATCAGACCAAAAAAAGGAAAATAAGCATATTAAATGTATCTTTAGTCCGTATACATTAAAAAAACAAGCGGATTAGAAATCTCAGATGATCAGAAATTCTACCCAACTTATTTATTTCCAAACCATTTATTAAATTAAATAAATATAAGTTAAAACATAATTTATCTATAAAAATATAACAAATATATACATATCAAATATTAACAAAACATACGAATAAATCAATGGAAGCAAAATAAAAGATATACAATATAAAGTACAAAACAAAATCCAGTAACCCAACAACAACCCGGTGTAGATCTCAACTAAAAAATATGCAGAGCCAACCAAAAAGGCACTCAATATCAAATGGAACGTCTCACTGGGAATCAAAATGTCAGTTGGATGTTGGATGCCAAAAAGTGTACCTAAAAAATATTAAGGGAAGGGGGTGAGAAATCTCATTGAGGAACGACACTCTAGATCTCTTCCGGAACTCAAAAAGATTGTTTTAAAAATAGTTTAAAAATAACGCATACATATAAATGTATATATAATACACACCTCATATATCTCATAATATTTTAGAAAAATTTTGATAAAACGTTTCACTCAGAACAGACATCATACAATCAAACATAATATATATATATATATATATATATATATATATATGGACTATATACAAATAGAACAAGTATTGTGGACAAACCACTAGATAGAAAATTACGTGTATCTGGCCGGATACACGATCACCTCTTTACCTTAGTAACTAGGGAATACTAAAAGCTACGTATCCCATAGGTAAGTGTCTCATATTAATTATTATTTAAAAATAAATAATAATAATAATAATAGTAATAATAACAGATGAACATACAGATAAGAGAATATTTACTATAAAAAATAATATTATACTTATTTTCAAAAAAATAGAAATATTATTTTAAAATTATCACAAAAAATCAAATTATTATTTAGCCAAATAATTATTAGTCATATTATAGATTATATCCAAACACAACAAAAACTATACAGTTTTGAAGATACAACTTATGTGTCTGAAGCTGCCATCACACTCACCTAAAGTCCAAAGCAGGAGACCAATCACACACCACTAGTAAGGGCTGGTCTCGATGGAAGGAACATGAAACTGAAATAAATATATCAAAGAGATGTCAAAATATGGTATTGGTACTGTCACGACCCATTGCGAGCCCACGACCGGCGTACGAGATGAACCGTCTGTAAGAGCCTGACCCATCTCGCGCAAGTCTTAGAGATCAAAACATATTACCCAAACGATTCAGATTATAAAACATTTGTTAAAACATTTAATAATCAGAAACACACTAATAAATCAAATATATATAAATAAATATATATCAAAAGTTATAAATGCGGAAATCAGCGGAACATAATTCAAAAACCAAAATGGCAACTCGGTAATCCAACTACATCCCAATGCGGAGCTCTAACAAAACAAAGACTAGCCCAGACAAAAGAGCATCACTAACCAAATGACACCTCACTGGTGACAAGGATGCTGATCTGATGCCTAAGCCAAAATCTGTGAAACTGCTCAATAGAGATCACACAAACAGATAAACAAAGGGGGTTAGGGTCCAGTGAGGAATAACACTCCAAATCGCCTCATACGTGCCTCACAAAGACTGTTTTGAAAACAATTCAAAATTACCCATGCAGATATATTTTAGTATGTAATAGCTTTTTAGAAATCTTTTCGCAAAAAGGTTTGCATACAAAGTAATCATAAACATAGAGGCATATAAAACGATTTTCATTTTCAGAATCAAAACATATATAGAGAGATATATGGAACTAGATCAGAATGTGTGCACCTGACATTAATAATAGAATATGTGGGCTCCGCCACAATCCATATCAAATCATGTCTTGGATCAAAACACATGGCTACCAGCAACCTTAGTAGCTGTGCTTATCAAAGCATTGGTATACTAAAGGTCATGTTTATCCCCGTAACGTAGGAGTCTCATATCAGAAAACAGAAATCATACTAATATATAATATCAAAGCAGAGTATGCTTAGAAGCATCAAAATCAGAGAGAAGATATATAGTACATATATATAAGTTTAAATAGAATCCTGATTAATATACATAATCAGTTTATCATTAGTTCAAATTTCAGAGTATGTGTTATACACAACAGAAAACATATACAGTTTGAGACACAACCTATGTGTCTAAAGATGATATTCACTCACATGGTAGTCCAAGTACAAACAACTTTTAGGCCCCACTTGATGGTGGCTGGTCTCTCGAGCACGAATAGGAAGCTGAAGAGAACAAATATATATCAATAGATATATTAGAAGCAAATCCAAATGTGGTACTGTGGGAATACCAAATGCATGATGTGCAAATGCAGATGCAGACTCTCGAAAGATCCCAAATGATCCATATCGAATGATAATCTATCACTATGGATCGAAAATTCAAATTCTACGTAAAATTATAGTTTGGTCATCGACCAGTGTAAAATTACGTTCTAGTTCCCAGGACTTGACAAATTACCAAACAGTCATCAGACTATACTAGAATAGCTAACTATCTTTTCCAAGTAGTCAAAATCCTCAAATAAGTCCTCTAACTCTCAAAAATTGACATATGCTATAAAAAATGACACATTTTGGTCCCTTAGAATCATGGCTAACTCGAGTTAGCCAAAGTGCTTACTCAAGTTATCCAGACCATGATCTACTCGAGTTAGACAAGGAGCTAACTCGAGTTATCCACTGCATGGCTAACTCGAGTTGGCCAATGGCTTAATCGAGTTATCCACCTACCCAGAATTTTCAGAAATCGATTAACTCAGATTTAACTGATGAAAATCGACAGCAAACACCCACATTGCTCAACATCAAAACATGTTTCGATCAAAGATCTATCGCTCTTGTCTTAAAATCATAATCTATGTAAAATTACGATCTAATCCTCAAAATATGGGTAATTACGGATCAATCCTTAAAATATTCAAAATATCAAATCAACCCCCAAAATATATGAAATATCAATATTAGTCATCAAAATATTAAAAATTATACAATTAGTCCACTGGCATATGCCTTACTCGAGTAAGTCCCATATACTTACTCGAGTAATGTATGTCGTCTGCTTACTCGAGTAACCAACAACCATTACTCGAGTAACCTGACCAACAGTTCACTCGAATAACTATTCTTATTCACTTGAGTGAACCATGGCATCTATTACTCAAGTAACCAGATTGTGTTACTCTAGTAACTCCCTTCAGACATTCAAATCGATCGAGATTCAACATTTCAGCCACTTTAATCAAATTTTATACTATTATAAGTCTAACTTATTATCAATCAACCTAACCTACATCGTTTTACCAAATTCTAAAACTCCAAAATAATTCACGCTCAACAACAGACGGATTCCAATATCAAAAATCAAATCTCAAACCCTCCTACATGAACTAGAAGCAAAAACTAAGCTAGAACAGAAATCTTATCACAAATATGTGAAAAGGTGGATGAATAAGCGAAGAGAACAAAAGAGAAATCTTTTAGGGGGTTTAAAGGATGCTCTGAGGGTAAAAAATGATTAAGCAGGTCGAAGGAACCGTATTTAAAGACTATTAACCGACTGAATTGTTTGTCCAGAAGCATGGCTTACTTGAGTAAGCAAAATGCTTACTTGAGTAAGACATTCTTTAGCACAAAAATAAAGCTTAGCTTACTCGAGTAATCCTTTCACTTTACTAGAGTAAGACAAGTCTCATGTCACTCGAATAACACATTATCTTACTCGAGTGAGCTAGACTTCTGAAAGAAATAAAATATTCACGCTTGCTTAAGTAAACCACACCATTTCGAGTAATCAGGATTGCATATTACTCAAGTATCCCTTACTTCACTCGAGTAAACATGCACTTCTTCCAAATAATTTGAAAAAAAAAACTATTCGCTAAATTGACTAAAATGAGCAAATCCTTACATACTTTCCCCCTCAAAAGAAATTCGTCCTCGAATTTTCTAGATAAACCCAAATTAAAGCTAAGATCAAACCCAAAATCTCCAATTCAAAATCTAACTCAGAGAAACAAACTAAAACTTTACTAACATTCTAACTTACTCAAATATGCAAACATATAGAAATGATCAGAATATGCAGAAACAAAGATGGCATGCAGAGATTGAAAGCGAAAGACACTGACCTATGAATCAGTAGAATCAAACATGTGCGGATATATACACCGCATATCATCCTCAGCCTCCCAAGTGGCCTCCTCACTTGAGTGATGCCTCCAGATAACCTTTACTGAAGCTATCTCCTTGTTCTGGAGTATCTTCACCTGACGATCAATAATCCAGACTAAAGCCTCATCATACGACAAATCGGGTCTAACCTTAATAGACTATAGTGCTAAAACATTAGACGGATCAGAAACATCCTTCCTCATAAGTTAAATATGAAACACTGGATGAACATAAGGAAACTGAGGCAGTAGTGCTAATTCATATGCAACGACTCCAACACGACTGATAATTTCAAACAGACCAATAAACATTGGGTTCAACTTGCCCTTCTTTTCAAACCTTATCACACCTTTCATCGGTGCACATGGTCCTCAACTGCAAACTCTAAAGGTCTACGCTTAGGATCAACATAACTCTTTTGACAACTATAAGTCATCTGAATCTGTTGTTGCATCAGCTTAACATTCTCAGTAGTTTCCAAAATAAGTTTTGGGCCTAAGGGCTTTCACTCTCCAGCCTCGGCCCAACACAAAAGAGATCTACACTTCCTACCATATAGTACTTCCTACCATACAATGCTTAATATGGTGTCAACTCGATACTCGAATGGTACGAATTATTATATGCAAACTCGACCAAAGGCAAATGGGAATCCCAACTACCACCAAAATCCATAGCGCATGCTCTAAACATATCCTCCAGAGTCTAAATTGTATGCTCGGATTGCTCATCAATCTTCGGATGAAAAATAGTACTGAAGTCCAATAAAGTACCTAACACTTTCTGTAGTTTACGCCAAAACTGTGATGTAATCTGAGGTCGTCTATTAGACACTATAGAAAATGGAACACCATGTAAACATACAATTCTGTCGACATATAACTTTGCTAGTCGTACCACTCCATATGTCGTCTTGATAGGGAGAAAATGTGCTGACTTAGTCAATCGATCAATGATCATCCATATGGAATCATATCTAGAAGATGTCTTCGATAATCCAACTTTAAAATCTGTGGTGATACAATATCACTTCCACTCTGGAAGAGGCATCTTCTATAACAGACCAAAAGGATGTTAATGTTCAAATTTAACATGTTGACATGTCAAACAACAGTTGACAAACTTGTTGATATCCTTCTTCATTCCTTGTCACCAATAGGAATCTTGAAGATCTCGATACATCTTAATATATCTCGGGTGTACGAAATAGATCGAATTATGACCATCGGTCATAATCTCCTCTCGTAAATCACTAGAAGATGATACATATAACCTCAAACCAAACCAGAGAACTCCAGAATCATCTATATTGAACTTAGGTACATCAGATGATTTAACCTTCTCAATCAAACTTAGAATCTTGAGATCCTCATTTTGGGCCTCTTGAACTTGGTCTAACAGCACATGTCTCGCTTCAATATGACCAAGCAATACTTCAGAGTCATCAAACCATAAGTCTACTGTTGAGTTTGGTTTTGATGATAATGAATCCAAAACATCCATGAAAAAGGTGTAAAATTGTAGAATTGCTGATATTTATCATTAATGCACCTTAACGATTCATTAAAGTGCGTTAATGATCAATAAAACACCTTATTGATTCATTAAAGTGCATTAATGAATGCAAAATGGCATCTAAGCACGTAGACGTGTTGATCCAAGAATCAGAAATGCCGGACATTGATCTAAGCACGTTAATAATTCATAAAGCCATGTAGATGAGCATCAACGTGCGCAAATAAGGTGTAACGAACGTTGTCGAATGATCTGAGCATTGTTGCATAGATGGATTAAAGATGCAAACTTTAATGGGATGATCAACGCGCGTAGATGGATAATAATGCACGTTGATGAGCTTCAGATGACGACAAAGTTAAGACACTCTTCAAGATTTGAATTAGAATATTCCTCTTACAAATGATGTGAGAATTAAAGGAGTAAACTTTGAAGATCAACAACGCACCTTAATGATTCATTAATGCACCTTAATGAAAGTCTGAAAATTGACAAAGCACCTTAATGATTCATTAAGGCATTTTAATAAAGTTTGGGAAAAAGTCTGAAAATGACAAAGTGCGTTAATGATCAACAAAATGCGTTAATGACACTCTGGGTGAAGTTGGATATTCTGGAACGAAGAACAATGCACATATATCCATCAACAATGCACGTAGATGACTATCAATACACCTAGCATGGATTACAATGCACGTTGATGATGATGACGTCAATTAAAATCAGAAGTCTCTCTCTCTAACAACGGCTACTTTGAGGCTTCCACCGGCTATTTTCTTAAGAGTGGCTATAAATAGACGTCTTACATCAGAAGAGAACTAAGAGAGAGACCTTTGGCAAACTTGCTAATCGCTTTCTCTCTTATTTCTACCTTTCTAACCCATTTGACCTATTTACTTGCAATCTTATTTTGGGTTTGTGTGAGCTTGATATTGATATATCTTGGGTTAATTCTGTAACAAGAAAGGTTGTTTGCTTGGGGCAGATAGGTTTCCTTGTTGTGCCTTAGGAAAATAAGAGTGGTTGCTAGTGAGCCTTAGAAAACTAGTGGCTAACGATTTTCTGGGTAATTGTTTTCTAGTTGAGCTTGTAAAAAATAGGGATTTGGTTTTCTTGTTGAGCCCGAAAAAATAAGGTGTAACGGTTTGCTTGTTGATCCTGCAAAAACAAGTGTGTAAACGATTTTGCCTCCACTCGGAAGTGAGGAGTTAGTTGATTGAAATTTTCTAGTGGATCTAGAGGAATGGACGTAGGTCAAGAGGACCGAACCACTATAAATATTAGGCTATGATTTCTCTCTCCTTTTCTCTCTTTATTTGATTTACATTTGCATTTGATTTATTGTTGAGTGTGTGGATTGGATCTTTAGAGCTTCTGCATTTAACATTGATATTGATTCCAAAGGAACTTTGTTATTTGTTTTGATTTGCAAAAAATTTTCAACAAAGTTTTAACTTGCTAAAAATCCAATTCACCCCTCTTGGATTGTCATTCCATTATACATTAGGACTAAATCTAAATTACAATTGTCATCAGAGCTTGTGCTCTTGATATTTTATTTTGGCTTAACATCCAAAGAGTTAAAGATTCCAAAAAAGGTATTTTTAGATAGCATTCATAGATATGAAGGTTTGACTATTAATCGTTCTCCTTTCTTTGATGACAGTGATTATAACTATTGGAAAACAAGGATGAAGGTCTTCCTACAATCAGAAAACATAGAGATTTGGGAGATTATTGAGGAAGGTCCATATGTGCCAACTAACCTTGTAGATGGAAGATAAGTGAAGAAGCCAAAAGAGGAATGGAATGAAAATGACAAAAAACGCATCTCCTACAAGCATAAAGCTATGCACGTTCTCTACTGCTATTTGATAAAAAATCTCAGTTCAGCAAGGTTCAACAATGCTCAAGTGCTTAAGAAATTTGGCAAACCTTAGAGGTTGCTTATGAAAGAACAAGCCAAGTCAAGGAGAACAAAATCTCTCTTCTTGAATTTGTTGGGAGAAGCGTACATGAATTTGTTGGGAGAAGTGTGTATAAAATTGTTTAAGAGCTTTATCATTTGATATCATTTTTGCATTAAACATCATATATTATTGTATGGATCTAATCAAGTGACAATGAGTGAAATCCTTGATCAAATTGTTTGTTATTGGTGAATAGATGTTTAAATTCATGTATGTTTTGTCATTATCAAAAAGGGGGAGATTATTGAGTTCGATTTTGATGATGATGAATCCAAAACATCCATGAAAAAAGTACAAAATTGTAGACTTGCTGATATTTGTCATTAAGACAACTCAACGATTCATTAAAGTGTGTTAATGATCAATAAAACACCTTATTTATTCATTAAAGTGCGTTAATGAATGCAAAATGGTATCTAAGCATTTATACGTGTTGATCCAAGAAGCATCAATGTCTGACATTGATCTAAGCACGTTAATGATTCATCAAGGCACATAAATGAGCATCAACGCATGCAAATAAGGTGTAACACACATTGTCGAATGATCTGAGCATTGTTGCATAGATGGATTAAAGATGCAAACTTTAATGGGATGATCAACGTGCGTCGATGGATAACAACGCACGTTGATGAGCTTCAGATGACGACAAAGTTAAGACGCTCCTCAAGATTTGAATTTGAACATTCCTTGTACAAGATGATGTCATAATTAAAAGAGTGAACTTTGAAGATCGATAACACACCTTAATGAAAGTCTGAAAATTGACAAAGCACCTTAATGATTCATTAAGGAACTTTAATGAAGTCTGGGAAAAAGTCTGAGAACGACAAAATGCATTAATGAATCAACAAAGTGCGTTAATGATCAACAAAGTGTGTTAATAACAGTTTAGGTGAAGTTGGATATTCTGGAACAAAGAACAATGCTCTTATATCCATCCACTATGCTCGTATATGACTTTCTCTGCATCTATCATGGATTACAACGAACGTTGATGACGATGATGTCAATTAAAATCAGAAGTCTCTCTCTCTCTTACAACGGCTACTTTGAGGTTTCCAACGACTATTTTCTTAAGAGTGGCTATAAATAGACTTCCTACATCATGAGAGAACTACGAGATACCTTTGGTAAACTTGTTAATCACTTTCTCTCTTTTCTCTACCTTTCTAACCCATTTGAGCTATTTACTTGCAATCTTATTTTTGGGTTTGTGTGAGCTTGATATTGATATATCTTGGGTTAATTCTATAACAAGCAAGGTTGTTTGCTTGGGGTAGATAGGTTTTCTTGTTGTGGGTTAGAAAAAGAGTGGTTGCTAGTGAGCCTTAGAAAACTAGTGGGTGAAGATTTTCTAGTTGAGCCCGCAAAAACTAGGGATGCGGTTTTTTTGTTAAGCCCGCAAAAACAAGGTATAACAGTTTGCTTATTGATCCCGCAAAAACAAGTGTGTAAACGATTTTGCCTCCACTCGAAAGTGAGGAGTTAGTGGATTGAAATTCTCTAATGGATCTAGAGGAGTGGTCGTAGGTCAAGGGGACCGAACCACTATAAATATTGGGCTTTGATTTCTCTCTCCCTTTTCTCTCTTTATTTGATTTACATTTGGATTTGATTTATTGTTGAGTGTGTGGATTGGATCTTTAGAACAGAGCTTCCACAATTAACTTTGATATTAATTTCGAAAGAAGCTTGTTATTTATTTTGATTTGCAAAATATTTTTAACAAAGTTTTTAACTTGCTAAAAATCCAATTCACCCCCTTTTTGGATTGCCATTCCATTATACGTTGGGACCAAATTTGAATTACATCTACTACATCTTCCATAAATATTTG
This sequence comes from Flueggea neowawraea, assembly GCA_948243855.1. Taxonomy (NCBI): domain Eukaryota; kingdom Viridiplantae; phylum Streptophyta; class Magnoliopsida; order Malpighiales; family Phyllanthaceae; genus Flueggea; species Flueggea neowawraea. The sequence goes on from CAODLS011243227.1 coordinate 18,384, forward strand.
CCACTCTGACACTGTTGATCATCTCTCAACAGAAATATGGGTTAGACTACCCATCGACTTCCTACTTAAAGTATCAGCAATAACGTTGGCCTTGCCAAGATGATATGATATAGTATAATGATAATCCTTTAGCAACTCCAACCAATGTTTCTACCTCAAATTCAGGTTTCGCTGCCCAAAAATATACTTCAAACTCTTATGATCTATAAAGATTTCAAAAGTCTCACCATACAAATAATGTCTCCAAATCTTGAGTGCAAACACCATTGTCGCTAATTCAAGATCATGGGTCGAGTTGTTCTGATCGTGCTTATTAAGCTTTCTTGATGCATAAGCAATCACTTTGTCGTGCTGCATCAATACACAACCTAAGCCAACTCTAGATGCATCACAATATACTGCAAAAACTCCATAGCCTGACAGTAAAGCTAACACCGGTGCACTCGTCAAACATTTCTTCAACTTCTAAAAACTCTCCTCACATCTATCAGACCAAAAACATTTAACTTCTTTCTGGGTTAACTGAGTCATAGAAGCAACAATCCTAGAAAAATTCTAGATAAACTTTTATAATATCCGGCTAAACAAAGGAAACTCTAAATCTTTATAGCGGTCTTAGGCTTTTTCCAATGGAGTACTGCCTCCACTTTCTTTGGGTCTACCATTATACCATTCCTCGACACTACATGCCCCACAAATGCCACTTGATCAAATCAAAATTCACACTTTGAGAACTTAGCATAAAGCTGATGTTCTCTCAAAGTATGTAAGACTGACCTCAAGTGGTCATCATACTCCTCTTTACTCTTTGAATATATCAAAATGTCATCAATAAAGACAATGACAAACCGATCCAAATATGGTCTGAACACTTTGTTAATTAAGTCTATAAATGCCGCTGGTGCAGTAGTCAAACCAAACGACATCACTAAGAACTTCTAATGACCATACCTAGTCCAAAAATATGTCTTTGAAATGTCCTCTCCTCTAATTCCCAATTGATGATAACCCGACCTCAAGTTGATAGTAGAAAACCATTTCCCACCTTGCAACTAGTCAATAGATCATCTCTCATTGGAAGGGGATATCGGTTCTTCATCATTACCTTATTCAACTGACGGTAATTGATACACATCCGAAGACTTCCATCCTTATTCTTTACAAACAACACTGGAGTGGCCCAAGGTGAAATGCTTGGTCGGATAAAACTGTTGTCTAAAAACTTTCTCAACTGAGTCTCCAACTTCTTCAACTCTGTTGGGACCATTCGATAAGGTGGAATCGATATCTTGTGAACTTAGAACTGGTTGCTGTTGGAATTCGCGGCTAAAATATGACATTCATATACATACATGGCAGCGGATAAAACAAAAATTTAATGCCTTGAATTCCCCCAAGGACCCATGAATATCAACATATATAATTAAGGTTGGAAGATTTACCTTTCACCAAGGCACGATCGATCGGATGTATGAAAACGTTGGTGTAGCTCGTTGCACCAAAACCCGAATCACCTTTGAGGAATCACGTTGCTTTTGCGCGAACGTG